>MU713345.1:144664-160590 GCA_026770625.1 Nicotiana glauca
TGAACTTAGAGTTCCAAGTTCAAAAGTTAAGGACATGTAGTCCTGAAGTCCTAAACTTAGAGTTTCAAGTTCAAAAGTTAAGGACATGTAGTCCTGAAGTCTTGAAGTTAAGGACATGAGCATAAGGGTATTTTTGTCCGGCCAGTTAAAGTTTATTAAACCAGTGGTTAAAAACTAAAGACATTTAAAACGCTGGCTTTAAAATAAAGACATAAGCCGTTAGTGGCTATCTCTGCACATCTCCTTAAGAACGACACCGGATAGCCACTCTAAAGGGCGGCTATTTAAGAATTAGCCAAATATATTTTCAGTTTTTCACTTCAATTTTTATGACACAAATGTTCATAAAAATTAGAAGCTAATGTTATGTGGTAATTTGTAGGATGATGTACGTCGTATATATATCCCCATTTTATATATTGAAAACACTATTAAAGCTAGGGGTGTTCGTCGGTCGGTTCGGTACAGTATTTAGACATTTCGGTTCGGAATTTTCAGTATTCGATTTCTTAAAATTCTATACCAATACCGTACCTAAATAAATTCGGTATGGTTCGGTTTTTCTCCTTTCGGTTTCGGTTTCGATTTATTCGGTTCGGTAACTTCGGTTTATTCGGTTTGAATACTAACTAGTGCATAGAGCCATACACTCTAATATTCTTAATTAACGTACTCAAAAATACAAAACTAAAAATATTTTTTGACAAAAATTTTGTCAAAAACTAGCAAATATCGACCCAAATAAAAAAAAATTGTACATAAAAGAATATTTTATCATTAGAAATGTCTTGTTACTTGTTTAGAGATAATTGATGAACTTTGAGAAAAAAAGGAAAGTAAAATTTTAGATTTTTTATATTTAGGTTATAATTGATAATATGTGTTTTATGTAATATAATATATATTTCGGTACGGTATCGGTATTTCGGTATTTTATCTTAAAATATCAAATACCATATCTAATACCAAGTTTTTAAAAAACTTAAACCAAATACCAAAATACCGTATATCAAATACCAAAATTTTCGATTTCGATACGGTATTTACCAGATTTTGCCCAGCCCTAACTACAGCTGGTTAATTTCGAAACGCATAAGAAGCTTCACAAGGTCATGATCATTTGCGTTAATCAAGTTTATTGTCAAGTTTGCAAGCAGATGATGCTTTCCTTTGATTAGACTTTCTATGGATTTTTGACAGCGACGAAGCTCTAATGATGCATTATATTTACTGTGATAATTATTAATTAATACATATGAATTTCTTGTTCATTTTACCAAGCATAGTTTCTTAAGAATAAGAATCTCGTTATTTCAGAAACATTTTGCACCAGATGACGACGTTTTTATTTGAGTTTCTTGTTTGTCTAGGTTGATATATAGTTACTAAAAGTCATGTATTTTATTTTCTTTTTTTAGATGTGCATTTGAAGCATGTAAGTTTATAACGGAAAACATGCAGCAATGGTCATCTTAACCAATTTATTATTTGGATAGAAAAATTTAATTTGTCTGGTACATGACTTCATTTATCCATGCATCAAAACACCTTACTAGTTACTCATAAACCATATTTTGGTGAAACCATAGTTCCTTATGACATACATACATGAGTTTACTATTCCAAAGTAAAATTGTTGTCCTAGTGTGCGTGTTTACGTCATAGGTGACCAGAGGCGGATGTAGAGCATTGATGACGGGTTCAATTGAACTCATAACTTACGACGCGAAGTAAAAATTTATTAAAATTACAATAATAGTATATATGAATAAAAATATAATAGGTTCAATGCTAAAATCATAAAAATTAAATCCATAAAATTTAAATCTTAATTCGCGTCAGAATAGGTCAATTTTGAAGATCTCTGTGATGACGGCAGCCACCTGCTGCTAGAATCGGATGATACCCTTGAGTAGTTTTCTATCTTTTTCAATTTCCTTGTTTCAAGTCCAGTCATGAAATTAATTTTGGTGGTAGGATAATTTCTTCATAATTTTATCCAAACCCCTAAACATATAATATATGTTTACTGATAACTAATAGAATAATTAAGTTGCAGATTATGAGCCATTTTGCTTTAGCCGATTATAAATAGCTGATAAGCTTGAAGTGTTGAAAATATTTTAAAGTATTGAAACTGATTTGTTAAATAAGCATTTACGTATTAGGATAATACAATATATAACTTTATTTCGTTAAGGTGGTAAAAGATGATTAAATAATTAATTAAAAGACGGGTTAGGGGAAATATTTAAATTCACTAAAATGAATCATTTAATTTTTCTTTTTTATTTGGTTGAGTCGTCTATTATCCTAACTCTATCACTTTAATATAAAAACAACTCAAACGAACGTTTTCGGGGGTAAGTGGAAATGACTCAAGCTTTTATTTTCAAAGTATATGTAGCCGACTGTCACTATTTTATATTTATTTATTTTAGGGTATGTGCGTTGCGCGTGTACCTATATTAATGAATACATAATTAAAAAAAATTACGTTAATGTTATTAGACAATACGTTTGAGTTATATAAAACTATAAAATAAAAATTAAATAATTTTTTGAAAAATGATTACTACTTATTTTATTTAGCTAGCTCAATAAATAAAAATTTTATCCCACATAAATTTTTAGATGGTTTATCGTGATTTATGAGGACTTATATAAAAATATCTTACAAAAATTAATGTTATTTCTGTTTAACCAAAAAATAGAATTTCGATTAAAGCAATAATTTAGAAGAACGCGAGTTACTGATAATCGAAAGAATGTATAAAAGAAAGAACTTTGGATAGCAAGAATATAATCAAGAAAAACAAGTAAACCAAAGTATATTCAGATGGTGTTTTATGTCCCTACAATTGATCAGTCATCTCCCTTTTATAGCTACTTTGGAGATATGTGTTTTGCTTCTATCATAATGAGGCTATTATGGGCAATTAAAGATATTAAATGCTATGTTACATAATCATTATACAAATTCTCTAACATTTTCAGCATTTAATACCCATTAAATACTGTATCTGTACTCTCATATACTGTCAGATTCATTCTCAGTGATTCTCGGACCTAAATAATTTTAAATAGGCACGGGTACTGAGTCTTTTGAACGACTGCTCGTGCCTTTTTCTTTGTCTCTGCTCGTACCTGTTGTAGCTCATAATTTCTTGCCAATCATAATTCTTTGATCGATCCACGTATCACGACACGTCATCTTCATATGTAAATTCAATTTTTTCCAATACAGATAGTCCCCCCACTTGCCATTTATTCATCGATTGAATATTTGAGAAGTGGAATTTCATTTAAGATGGAATTTTTGTCACCATTAATGTTGTGACAAGATCGACGTTCCAGTTGTCACTTCTAATTAATGTTCTTAACACGTGTCAAATTTTCATTAGTTCTGCGATCCTGCAGCACTTTTTACGACTTTTTTACGGTTTCGCTGTACATGAAGCGTTGGTTGTCATTATGACTCTTCCATCATTACACCCTTCTTTTGACGGTTGCTTTTTAGTATATATATAACTTCCTTCTTTGTCTTTACTTCATAAAGTTTTCTGAACATCCACTTTCTCAAACCTTTGTATGCTTCTTCTTCATATCACCATGTCTTTATCAAACCCTAACCCTAATAAGGTCTCCATAGTAGATAGCTTCCTCAATGTCCCCAATAGGAGCAGAAGAGGAGGTAGACTCCGTAACTTAGGATCTTCTTCTGCATGCGGTTCTTCTGTTCCCTCTCCTAGTTCTGGCCCCTCTTCTAGAACTAGAGGTTCTGCCTCGCAAAGGTCTTCTTCTAGGGGTAAAGATTCTTCTGAACCTCTTCGTGAACCATTAGCAGAAGAGATAGTCCCTGTAGAATTATCTTTCTATAACGATAGGTTGTCTTAGAAACTAAGTTGCTTCTTTAGATCGGGTTGATCCTTACCCTACCCAAATTATAGAAGGTTTGATTCCTTTAGTTCGTAGAGATTGCCACTGGAGTAGTGATTTCCTTATTATTATTCCCAATCCAAACCAAAGAATTACCTCTTACATAACTAGGTATTCTTTTGTCTATACATACCCTTTCACCTTAGGGTTTAAACCGGCTATTGACCATGTTATTCTTGAGTTCTGTCGCTTCTTTGATGTTTTCTTGGGTCAAATTGGCCCAATAATATGTAGGGTTATCGCCTGCTTGAGGCATCTGACTAATACAGCTAGGGTTCATTTCACTTTTCCACACTTTATTCATCATTCTCATAGACTCTTTCGCAGTGGGGTTTTTACACTAGTAGCCAGGAGAAAGAGGGTTTTGGTAAGCCTTGAAGATGACAAAGACCGTGGCTGGTACGACAGGTTTGTTGCTGCCCCCACCCTTGATTTAGTGGGTGAACAAGACGTTCCCTTCCCTGAGAAGTGGAATTTTGCACGTGAGTCTTCTAACTCTTTCGTACCTTTTCTTTCAACTTATTGATTTTTCGAATTATATTTTCTTTTTGTAGCAATCATGGGAGTTGTGGACGAGGTTCCCAATTTTCGTGATTGGATAGACAAGTTATTAAATACCGCACCAATGGATGGTAGGTCTTGGAAGACCCTTTCTAACTGATTTAGTTGGAAAGTAAAAACTCATGGTAAGAGTTTTCATTTTACCTTTCATACTTTTACTATATTTATTTATTTTTTATATTGCACTGATCTCAATCCCTTTTTTTATCAGGATTTGTTGTTCGAGGAGTTACTACGGAGTCGAACGTGGCTTCTCGTATTTCTTTGGAAAGGGCCCAAGAAATAGTCTCGGGCTATTCTTCGAAAAGAAAAGCCATTGCTAATTGGGACTCTGATGAAGAAGAAGATGGGGATGCCTTAATAGTAAGGCCACGGGCCAAGAGACGCATTATTTCTGATGATGAAGTGGAAGCATCCCCCCTCAGTTCTTCTCCTCTTACCGAACCTATTGAGGCCCCAGTTGTAGTTCTTGATGATGATGTTGCTCCCGCTGCTGCTCACGATTCTGTTGAGCAGCTTTTTATTAGCGGATTTGGCAATGAGAACTTAGGTCCAGTTTCTGATGAGACTCCCCTAGCTTTTTTTCTACTACCGTGTTTGTGATTCCTTCCTTGTCGGTCTCGACTGTTCCTACTCCTCCCCATGTTGTCGTCTTTACTACTTCCACCGTGCCTCCTTCGATAATTCTTCCTCTACTTTCTCATCATGTAGAGGTTGGTACCTCAAGTAGAGGTGGTGTCATGAGGCAGGTGATCATTGAAGTCCCCACTCAGGGTAATCTTTTAAGAAAATTTGGTCAAGCGGACGTGTGTCTAAAGCCTTTAATTGGTCCAGTTGAGAAGGCTAAGTTGGAGAGCCATAGTTCCTTGACGCTGATAAATGATATTGTGCATTGTACTTTAAAGGTATTTTCCCTTTTTTTGTCATTTTCTTTATCTTTAAGATTTTCATTTCCCTTCCTTTCTTTTTAGGCCAATCTCATCGGCACAGAGATAATAAAAAGGGTTACCCTCACATAACAGTTAATGCATGATTATCAATTGAAAGCATTCAATTGGAAGGAGCAGTTCGAGAGTCTTCAGATTGACATGGACTATTTAGAGGAAAGCAAGAGTACCTTAGAGCAGCAGGTACGAGCCTTGACTTCGGAGTTGGGAGTTATAAAGGCTTCCTCAAGTCAAGCGGAGAAAGAAAAAGCTCGTCTCGAATCTTCCTTCTCCGAGCAGTTGTCCAAGGCCAGTGAAGAGATTAGAGGACTGAAGGTTCTCTTGAATGAAAAAGAAGCTAATGCTGGAGAGCTTGTGCAAAATTTGACTCAAGTACAAGAAGACCTTCGAATTTCTTCTAATAAGGTTTGTGCCTTAGAGAATTCCCATGCCTCTCTTCAAGCTTCTTACACATCTTTCTTGGCTGAAAATGAGAAGTTACATGATGACATTGCTGCTTGGGAGAGGGATTATGAGATCCTTGAGGACAAGTATACCATGGAAGTGAGTTGGGTGTTTCTGAATTCTCACCGGGATACCCTTGTTGAAGCCAACAAGGAGAATTTTAACTTGGAGTTTGAGTTAGAAAAAATAAATAAAGCTATTGAGAAAGCTCAGCAAACTCAAGATTTTCCTTCTCCTGTGGTCGAAGCTTACGTGAATGTTGAAGTCGATATGTTATCCCAACTCTTCCAAGCCCAATCGAGCCTGATGCTGTGAGTCAAGTTCAACCCGCAACTATTGATGCACCTTCCCAAGTTGAGCATGTTGCCGTTGATACACCTTCTACAGTTCCCTGATCTTCCTAGTGATAAATTTAAACTGTTTGAATTCTCTTTTCTTTTGTAGGTACCTTTTTGGAAGGTTATGTTTAAAACCTTGGTTTCGTTTGAGGGTTTATTATGGAAACACAAGTCCCCAAACCTTTCATGGTGAAATTGTATAAACAATTTGCAGCTTTATGACTAAGTTTTTACTTAGTCTTAAGCTTTTTAATATTTTAAAAGTTTTCTCGTTATTATCTTAAACTTCTATTTAATTTATTCTCGCCTTTATTTCTAAGGACTTATAGAATAATCTGCATTTTTATTCTTTAGAAAATGCTTCTATTAACTTCATGAATAAGTAAATTAAATATAAATTTTATAAAAGAGGGCCCTTTTTTATTCGACACTTAATGAAGAAGACGTCTCAACTTCATAATGATGTTAACATACGATGAAAGAAATAGGAATACACATGCTTTTTTGAAACAACTTTTGACAAGTTTTTATTCTAACTTTGTCTAGTTTTGAATAACACTTTACATGTATTTGGATTACATCTATGACTTTCTCGTAACTGTTTTTCTTGTAACAGATTTAAAAAGAAAAAAGAAAAAACCTGAGGTTTTTCTTTATAACCCGTTTCAGTACAATAAACACGAGGTTTTTCTTTATAACCCGTTTCAGTACATAGTTTTTACCCTAACTATAATAAGGTTTTCTTTGACCTTAGCTCGTGACTTCTGCATTTTCTGCACTTGTCTTATTCTTTGACTGAACTTTTTAGGCTTAATCTTTGATTTTTCTCAATCTTCTTTGCCCTTATACACATGCATATGCCCATGTATAGTATGTAGTCTCCCAAGTGTTTGAGCGTTGAAGTATGAAGCCTCGAGCACTTGATTATTCCTCACATTTGGTCTTTCCCCTGAAAAAAGGAAAAACATACGGGACTCGGAGGTGCGATTATAGATAAAGACTGCTTAACCCGTTTGAATTTCTATCAGAATATTTGTAACCCTAGGCCGGAAAGTTTAATATTTTCCACGTGCCTTGCAGGTCGTGACTCGTCATTTAGTACGGGCTAGCTTTTTGCCTATTATCTAAAATCGTTAATAAAACTTTAACAATTCAAAAATAGAATTTTAAATTATAGATACCTGGCCATGGGTATTCCTTAGAAGTAATATCTCTTCAAATGAACAGTATTCCAATATGAAGGTAGTATCTTGCCATCCATCGTTTCCAGTTCGTATGCTTCTTTACCTGCAATACCATGAATTCCATAGGGTCCTTCTCATGTAGGACTTAATTTACCTGCGTTAGCTTCCTTCGCGGATTGAAAATACTTTTTAAGCACGAAGTCCCCAATTTTGAAGAATCTGAGGTGTGCTTTACGGTTGTAGTATCGTTCTATAACTTGCTTTTGTGTTGCCATTCTTATCAATGCAGCTTCCCTTCTTCCTTCAAGTAAATCTAGATTTACACGCATTTCTTCGTCATTAGACTCTTCCGTTGCGAGTGCAAACCTTGTACTTGGTTCTCCTATCTCAACAGGAATTAAAGCTTCTGCTCCATAAACCAATGAGAATGGTGTTTCTCCCGTACTTGTCTTTGTTGTTGTGCGATATACCCATAGAACACCCGGTAGCACTTCTGGCCAATTTTCCTTTGACTCTTCTAAACGCTTCTTTAAATTATTGATAATGATCTTATTTGTTGATTCTGCTTACCCATTACCCACCGGATGATAAGGTGTAGACGTAATCCTTTTAATATGCCAACTTTTGAAAAAATTCCATGATTTGAGCTCCTATAAACTGAGCGCCATTATCACACACGATCTCCTTTGGTACACCGAATTGGCATATGATATTCCACCAAATGAAATCTCTAACTTCCTTTTCTCGTAACTGTTTGAACGCTCCTGCTTCAACCCGTTTAGTAAAATAATCAGTGAGTACGAGCAAAAATTTTACCTGTCCTTTTGCTTGTGGTAATGGACCTACGATATCCATTCCCCACTTCATAAATAGCCACGGTGCGATGACTGGATGTAGTAATTCCACAGGTCTATGCATATTATTACCATACCTTTGACATTTATCGCATTTAGCCACGAAACTTTCTGTTTCTTCTTCCATTTTAGACCAATAATACCCTGCCCTAATTAGGGTTCTTACCAATGATCTTCCTCCAGCGTGATTCCCACAATGTCCCTCATGTATTTCTCTCATTACATACTCCGTTTGAGAAGGACCGAGGCATCTGGCTAAGGGAGCACCGAACATTTTATGGTATAGATTGCCTTGCTTTAAGCAGTACCGAGCAGCTTTTTTTTTAAGCGCATAAGCTTTTATCTTATCATCAGGGATGGTACCATACTGCAAAAAAGCAATAATCTCGTTCCTCTAATTCCAAGTTAAATTATTAAAATTTACCTCATTCTTGTCGGGGTCGAGAACTGAATGAAATAAATGAATGATCGAGGCGCTTGCATCACTTGCCACGTCAGTCGCAGATGCGAGATTAGCTAAGGCTTTTACTTTAAGATTTTCATCCCTTGGTATTTGTGTAACTTTCCAGGTTTGAAATTGCTTTATCAATTCTCTCACCTTTTCTAAATATTGTTGCATCCTTGCTTCCCTGGCTGTATAAGTCCCCAGCATTTGATTAACCACGAGTTGTGAATCACTTTTGATTATAATCTGATTTATGCCAAGTTCTCGTGCCAATTCTAAACCTGCAATCACAGCCTCATGCTTTGCTTCATTGTTAGTTATAGAATGACATTTGATAGCTTGTCGAATGGTTTCACCCGTAGGTGGTACCAAAACAATCCCTAAACCTGCACATTTTACGTTCGATGAACTATCAGTGAATAAAGTCCAAGTTCTTAGATTAGCTCCATTAAGCACCTGTAATTCTTTTTCTGCTTCTAATTGCATCCCTTGGCTAAAATCAGCCACGAAATCAGCTAACACTTGAGATTTTATAGCGGTTCTAGGTTGGTACGTGATTTCATACTCACTTAATTCTATAGCCCACTTAGCCAACCTACCTGATAACTCATGTTTATACAATATATTACGTAAGGGATAAGCAATTATTATAGCAATAGGATGACGCTGAAAGTAAGGTCTTAATTTTCTAGATGCCATGACTAATGCAAGTGAAAGCTTTTCTAATTGAGGATACTGTGTCTCCGCATATAACAATGATTTACTAACGTAATAGATCAGCGATTTTTTACCTTGGTCTTCTCTGGCTAGAACAACACTTACCTCTACTTCTAAAACAGCAAGGTAAATGAGCAGTCTTTCCCCAGCCTTTGGTTTTGCAAGCAATGGTGGATTTGACAAGTACATTTTCAAACTTCTGAGTGCTTGTTGACATTCTTCATTCCATTCAAAATGATCTTGCTTTTTAAGAGCTGAAAAGAATTTAAAGCACTTTTCTGATGATTTAAAAATAAATCTTCCCAATGCTGCAATCCTCCCTGTCAATCTCTGAACTTCTTTTTTGCTTGAAAGCACATCAGGGATTTCTTCAATAGCCTTAATCTGTGTAGGATTCACTTCAATACCACGGTTAGAAACAAGAAATCCTAAAAACTTACCTGGTGCGACAACAAATGCACATTTCTCGGGATTAACTTCATATTAAATTTGCGCAGGATTTGAAATGTATCAGATAAATGTGATATGTGATCTCTTGAATGCTGAGTCTTAACAAGCATGTCATATATATAAACCTCCATGGTTTTTCCCAAATGTTCTTGAAACATTTTAGTAACCAGCCTCAGATATGTTGCACCAGCATTTTTGAGACCAAAAGGCATTACTTTATAACGGTAAGTCCCCCTATCTGTTATAAATGAAGTTTTTTCTTCATCTTCTGGATCCATTTTGATCTGATTATAACCTGAATATGCATCTAAAAAACTCAATAGCTCATGTCATGCAGTTGCATAAATTAGTTGATCTATATGTGGTAGTGTAAAAGAAGCTTTAGGACAAGTTTTATTAAGATCTGTGTAATCTACGGAAACTCGCCACTTACCATTCTTTTTTGGAACTGCAATAGAATTGTATAACAAATTAGGATACTTTACCTCGCGAATGGATCCAATCATTAGCAGTTTTCGAAACTCTTCTTGAATCACCTGATTCTTGAAGGTTCCTTGCTTTCTTTTCTTTTGTTTGACAAGAGGGTATGATGGGTCTTCATTTAATTTGTGAGTCATCACTTCCGGCAGTATCCATGTCATGTCTGAGTGGGACCAAGGTAGTCCAGTTAGTTTTCAAAAATCCAATTAACTGACCTTTCATATCTCTTAGATTGGCCCCAACGTAGACTTTCTTTTCTGGCCATTGAGCAAATAATACAACACGTTCCAATTCCTCAATTGTTGTTTTGATATTTTCATTCTCTTCTGGTTCTTGGATGGTATCAGGCCTTGAATCCATATCTGTTTGCTCCCGTTCAGTTGAGGTTTGTGTTGTGGTGCCCTCAACTGTCTTCTGTGATTGCTATTTTTCTTCGCTTTTTGTATTCGTATCTGCTATGGAGTTGATGCTCCTGGATGTATGTTGATCCCCACGAATTTGGCATATCCCCCATAGTGACGGAAATTTAATAACTTGATGCAAGGTTGAAGGAACAGCATCCATTTCATGGATCCATGGTCTCCCCAGAATTATATTGTAAGCCATCTCCATATCTAATACCTGAAACTTTGTATCTTTGACAACTTCTTCTGCAAATGCGGTGAGTTTTACCTCTCCTTTTCGTCACAACACTGGAATTGTCGAATCCAGATAGAGTATGCGCTTTTGGTATTATTCTATCTTCAGCTTGCATCTCACATAATACTCTTAGCAAAATAATGTTCATGGAACTTCCTGGATCAATCAAAACCCATTTCACATTAGTATCATGTACAATTAGAGATATTACCAGTGCATTATTGTGAAGGGTTAATACACCATCCGCATCCGCATCGTCAAATGTAATGATGTCTTCTCTAAAACATGTTGTACCCATTTCCATTGTGTAATTGTCACTTTGTAAATTTTATTAGTTGCGGTATGCGATACGCCATTGACGTCTTCACCCCCACTTATAACATTGACGATTCTTTTGGGAGAAGGTGGTTTAGGGGGCTCATGTTTGTTCGTCATGTAAGCTTGTTTACCTTTCTCACTGAATAGCTCGGTGAGATACCCTTGTTTTAGTAGATAATCAACTTCACTTTGTAAAAACCTATAGTCTGTCATTTTATGCTCGTGATCATTATGAAACTCACATCAATGACCAGGGTTGCGCCTGTTTGGATTTGACCTCGTTTCTTTTGGCCATCGTACTTTGTCTCCCATGCTTCTCAAGACAGCAACGAGCTCGGAAGTGCTCACATTAAAATTGTAACCACCAAACCTTGCCTTCAAACTTCTATCGTCATCTCGTGACTCGTGAATGTTTCGATCGTTCCTAAATCTTGATGAAAAACCTGACTCTCTATTCTTTGATCTGTGATCATACCTTTGATTGTCCTATTTTGACCGTGAGTCTTTTCCCGCAGGTCTCATGTATGGCTCGTACCTATTTTTACCGGATCTTTTTTCGGTTTTCGCACGTCTCGAACTCGCCTTTTCTTCTTTTTGAAATCGAGGAATAGTATCTTCTTCTATCCTCAGCTTCGTGTTGTACCCGTTGTAAACATCATTCCATGTTGTAGTTGGGAATTCATGGAGGCTTTCCTTGAGTCGTCTCGTAGCTTCTGAACTCTTTTCATTCAAATTGCTTGTGAAGGCTATAGCTGCCCAATTGTCAGGTACACACGGTAATGTCATTCTTTCACATCGAAATCTGTCCACGAATTCCCTAAGCAATTCTAAGTCCTCGTGCTTGATCTTGAAAATATCTTCCATTCTTTTTTCAACTTTTTGAGCTCCCGAGTATGCTTTGATGAAAGAATCTGCAAGCTCGGCAAAAGAATTTATAGAATTTTTGGGTAAAAGAGAATACCATGTTAGCGCTCCCTTAGTGAGTGTTTTGCCGAATTTTTTGACTAATACTGATTCAATCTCCTGCT
Organism: Nicotiana glauca; assembly: GCA_026770625.1. NCBI lineage: Eukaryota > Viridiplantae > Streptophyta > Magnoliopsida > Solanales > Solanaceae > Nicotiana > Nicotiana glauca. The sequence continues at coordinate 157,009 of MU713345.1, forward strand.
TAGTCAAATCGTTGCCTTTTATGCCTGTTGTAAAGGCAGTCACGTGGTCTCGCGGGTCTGTTGTTCCATCGTATTTTGGAATATCAGGCATTTTGAACTTCTTTGGAATTGGGAGGGGAGCAGCACTTTGCTTCCAGGGTTGTTGCGAATATTTATCCATATCAACCCCTTTGATCATGGGTGGCACACCGGGTATTTGCTCTATGCGGTCACTTTGCTCCTTGAGCTGTTTCTGCAATGTTAGTACTAAAATTTGTAAATCAGAATTAACTAAATTACCTGGTTCTCCCTCCTGTGATTCGCTGGGGGTTCCACCACTACCTGAATTAACAAGCCCAGAACGAGGGTTCTCTAGAGTATTGTTATTTGGAGTGGGTGTAGGTGGAGCAGCAGGTAATTGGCTAACAAAAGCCTGAAGAGCTTTGTTGACCTGTGAGGCAATAAATTTCTGCAAAGCCTCATCCATAGCCTCAACATTTTCGAATTGAGCCTGTCTATCTGTATGAGATCCATCAGGAGTGCCTTCACGAGACCGCCGTGAAGAGGCTCGTGGAGAAGGAATCAGTGTGTTATTGTCTTGCGGATCTCCCTGAAGTTGTTGGTTTGTTTGGTTATCTTGGTTTCCTTAGATATTGTCATTGTTGTTCGACATGGTTTATGCAACAAGGAAAGTTAAGCTAAAATACAATAGATTATCAGATTCCCGGTAACGGAACTAATTTGTTTAACCAAAAAATAGAATTTCAATTAAAGCAATAATTTAGAAGAGCGCGGGTTACTGATAATTGAAAGAATGTATAAAAGAAAGAAATTTGGATAGCAAGAATATAATCAAGAAAAACAAATAAACCAAAGTATATTCAGATGGTGTTTCATGTCCCTACAATTGATCATTCATCTCCCTTTTATAGCTACCTTGGAGATATGAGTTTTGCTTCTATCATAATAAGGCTATTATGGCCAATTAAAGATATTAAATGCTATGTTACATAATAATTATATAAATTCTCTAACATTTTCAGCATTTAATACTTATTAAATACTATATATGCACTCTCATATATTGTTAGATTCATTCCCAGTGATTATCGGACCTAAATGATTTTAAATAGGCACATGTGCTGAGTCTTTTGAACGACTGCTCGTGCCTTTTTCTCTGTCTCTGCTCGTACTTGTTGTAGCTCATACTTTCTTGCCAATCATAATTCTTTGATCGATCCACGTGTCACGACATGTCATCTTCATATGTAAATTCAATTTTTCCCAATACAGATAGTCCCCCCACTTCCCATTTATTCATCGATTGAATATTTGGGAAGTGAAATTTCATTTAAGAGGGAATTTTTGTCACCATTAATGTTGTGACAAGATCGACGTTCCAGTTGTCACTTCTAATTAATGTTCTTGACATATGTCAAATTTTCATTAGTTCTGCGATCCTGCAGCACTTTTTACGGCTTTTTTACGGTTTCGCTGTACATGAAGCGTTAGTTGTCATTATGACTCTTCCATCATTACACCCTTTCTTTTGACGGTTGCTTTTTAGTATATATATAACTTCCTTCTTTGTCTTTACTTCATAAAGTTTTCTGAACATCCACTTTCTCAAACCTTTGTATGCTTCTTCGTCATATCACCATGTCTTTATGAAACCCTAACCCTAGTAAGGTCTCCATAGTAGATAGCTTTCTTAATGTCCCCAATAGAAGCAGAAGAGGAGGTAGACTCCGTAACTTAGGATCTTCTTCTGCACGCGGTTCTTCTGTTCCCTCTCCTAGTTCTGGCCCCTCTTCTAGAACTAGAGGTTCTGCCTCGCAAAGGTCTTCTTCTAGGGGTAAAGATTCTTCTGAACCTCTTCGTGAACCATTAGCAGAAGAGATAGTCCCTGTAGAATTATCTTTCTATAACGATAGGTTGTCTTAGAAACCAAGTTGCTTCTTTAGATCGGGTTGATCCTTACCCTACCCAAATTATAGAAGGTTTGATTCCTTTAGTTCGTAGAGATTGCCACTGGAGTAGTGATTTCCTTATTATTATTCCCAATCCAAACCAAAGAATTACCTCTTACATAACTAGGTATTCTTTTGTCTATACATACCCTTTCACCTTAGGGTTTAAACCGGCTATTGACCCTGTTATTCTTGAGTTCTGTCACTTCTTTAATGTTTGCTTGGGTGAAATTGGCCCAATAATATGTAGGGTTGTCGCCTGCTTGAGGCATCTGACTAATACAGCTAGGGTTCCTTTTACTTTTCCACACTTGATTCATCATTACACCCCTAAACTCTTTCGCAGTGGGTTTTTACACTAGTAGCCAGGAGCATGTGACGACCGGCCCGTTGTCACGTGAGTTATCACCCCGTTTCCCCATATTATATTGCTCTATGTTTCAATGTCAGTATTTGAGTTGATCGGATAGAATTGAATTGGTTTTAATTGGAAATGAGGCACTTAGCCTCTTAGAAAGAAGCTTGTTTTGGAAAAGTCAACCGGAAGTTGACTATATAGTTAGAAGGCTCAGATGTGAATTCTGATAATTTGGTTAGCTTCGGGGAATGATTTGTGACATAGGAGTGCGATCGGAATTTATTTTGGAGGCTCGGTGTAGAATTAGGCTTGAATTGGCGAAGTTTGAATTTTGGCGAATTCCGGTTGATAGGTGAGATTTTGATCCGAGGGTCGGAATGGAATTCCGAGAGTTGCANAGCAAGTTTGAATAAGGTAATAGATCATGTTTGTGCTTTTGGTTGAGGTCCTGGGGGCCTCAGTGTGATTTCGGATGGTTAAACGGGAGTTTGAAGCATTTGTTGCAGGTCTGATATTTTCACCTTCTGGTATTTCTGCATCTGCAGAAAAGGAGCCGCATAAGCGATTCCGCAGATGCGGTGGGGGAGGTCATAGAAGCGATCAGGAGTGGCCCAGGGGATTTCCGCATAAGCGGAAGGTTGGGCGCTTTAGCGGTGTCGCGTAAACGAATAATAGACCGCAGAAGCAGTCGAAGGAAAATTGCATAAGCGGTGTTTGGATCGCATAAGCGGTCCCAGGAGTTCTAAGTTAGACTGCGTAAGCGGTCAAATTGTCGTGAAAGCGGTACCGCAGGTGCGGTAAGTGGACCGCAGAAGCGGAAAAAGGTCTGGTCTTATAGTGAACAGTGTTCACGAACTTGGAAAAGAAGCAAACATTTTGGACTTCGAGCAAAGCGAGTTTTTGGGCGATTTTGAAGAGGATTCGAAGGGGTTTCATCAGGTATGGATATTTGGACTCAGATTATATTATTATGGTGTAAAAACATGAATTAATCACGGAAATTCAAGGAATTAAAGGGTAAAAATGGAGGTTAGGGCTTGAAACCCAAGAGGGTTTAAATTGATGATTTGAGGGGCCAAATGGATCCGATTCTTGTGTATTTTATATGTACGGACTCGTGGAGAGACGAGGAATCCGGTAATATGAGTTTTGTAATTTTTTGAGAAGCGGGCCCGGGGCTCAGGTTTTGCTAGTTTCGAGATTCTTGATGTTTTTCGATTGTTTTCGATTGGGTATTGTTCCCTTAGCATATTGTAATGCATTCGCTCTGATTTT
>MU713349.1:6510-43441 GCA_026770625.1 Nicotiana glauca
GCGGGACCGCAGATGCGGTCCCCTAACCGCAGAAGCGGAAATCGCTGGGCAATGGCCTTCATTTAATACGAACTCAAACACCATTTTTCATTACACACTCCACACTTAGGCGATTTGGGGGCTTCCAAAGAGAGGATTTCAACATAGCACTTCAAGGTAAGTTACTCCCATTCATTATTAGTTTAAATACATGTATATTAGGTAGATTAAATACTAAAAAATTAGATAAAATCAAGGGGTTAGGGATAGACCTAGGGTTTTAATAAAACTAAGATTTAAGCATGGAATTTGTTATGAAATGGATTAGAAATTATATATTATTGATCCTTAGGTTGTAGAGAATAATTTTCTTCGAAAAATACCGAAATCCGGGCACGTGGGCCCGGGGTCGGAATTTAGGAGACTTGTGGGAAAGGTTGGGAAATTACTTAAATGGTTAGAATTCGACCTTGTAAGCCTCTATTGACTAGTTCTTACTTTATTTAACTAGTTTGTGCTCGTTCGGCTACGAATTGAGGGTTTGGGCTTGTCTTGATATTGGAAGTGCGCTTCGGAGCAAGATGAGTCTCCTTTCTAACCTTGTAAGAGGGAATTGTCCCAATATGTGAAATAATTGATTATGTGCTCCTATTTGTGGGGGCTACGTACGTACGAGGTGACGAGAGTTCGTGCGTAGCTACTATTATGCTATTGTCCGGGTAGTTAGGACCCAAAAGCATATTATACTTGGATTATTTGTGAACCCATTGATAGCTTGAATTGCTTAAATTACGTTGAATTAGTAAGTGAATTTCTAAAAGGGGTTAAACTTCATTTCTTAAAAAATTGTTAAAGGAGAATTGGTTTTATTTGGATAATTATTCTCGGTAAATTCTTAATTGGCTATTTGAGCATGTATTTTATGTGTACCTGCATCGCATGGATGATTCGTGAGCAGGGTGAATGTTTATTTTATGTTGACCGCGTCGCATGGATAGATTCACGAGCGGGGTAATAGATGCATCTATGGTTCGAGCCGTTCGACCCACGGCAATGCACATTTATTTTTATGTTGGATCAGGTCGTACGTTCCTCGGTGATTATCTGCGCACGAGTTATTTAGCTTTCTATTTGTGATTGACTTCATAATTGTTAAATATATATAAACTCACACTCTTTGTGGAAGGTTAAAGGAAGGATTCCTGTTTCGTACTTGTTACTCTTATGACTTGAGTTGTTCTTAATTATTATAAATTCTTCTCATTTTACTGGACCTTAGTAAGTATCGAGTCGACCTCTCGTCTCTACTTCTTCGAGATTAGACGGGATACTTACTGGGTACATGTTATTTATGTACTCATGCTACGCTTCTGTACTTAAATGTACAGGCTCTAAGGCAGGTGGATCTGGTTATTACTCGGGTGCGCATCCGTGAGTGGACATGGGACTTCTACGGTGAGCTACTTTCCCTCCATGTCGATCCGCAGCCGAAGAAGTCTTCTTTTGTATTTCTATTTCTGTCTATTTGGATTCGGGCAGTAGGACAATATGATATTCTTTTGGATGTATATTCTACTAGTTGCCCGTAACTTGTGACACCAGGTTCTGGCACACACATTGGTAGACGATTATCTTGGGGTTGTGTAATTATTTTATTACAATATTTATCTCTTCTGGTTTAAATTCCACGTTGAGTGTTTACTCCACTTATTTCTAATCAAAAGCAACAACAAAGAAATTTTAGTAATATTTCCGCAATGGCTTGCCTGACAAGGGTATCGGGCGCCCTCATGACCTATTGTGGAAATGGGTCGTGACACAGTTTGTGTTCACATACACCCAATACATATTTTTATATATAATTAAATTAAGACAAATCGACCCAACCCACCTTCATCAAAGAAGGAAAGCTTACCAACATATAATATGGGCCGCACAGGTTTATATTCCTATACATTTGGTATAAAAAATTTAAAAAATAAATAGAAGGAAAATCACTCAACAAATTAAACACAACTGCTAGATAATGAAGTATTGTAACATTGCAGAAAGTGAAAATATTACCAAAACTTGAACAATTCCTTTGTACTCCTTATTTTTTTCTCCCTTAAATTCAGCCACCACTTTTTTTTTTAGAGAGGGAAGCATTATGTCATTGCAGAAAGTGAAAATATTACCAAAGCTTGAACAACTCTTTTGTACTCCTTTTTTTCCCCTTAAGTTCAGCCATCACCTTTTTTTCTTGCTAACCTAAAAAATAATCTAACACAAATTTCTTTGACTATGATGCTAAACACGTTTTATAAGCATATGAATAATGTGAATCCTAATACTAAACAACTACGCAGAAGAATATGATTCCTAGTGTGTATCGCATAGACGAGAATGAATCCTAGTGTATATCGTATATAAATTTTAGTTATTACAATAATATCCAATATGGAATTATTTTTTTGGAGAAATATTTAATACCGAGGGGCATAAAAGTCCGTTAATATTTCAAGGATATTTTTATCGCTTAACATTTAGTGTAAATTAAGAATGAAGATATTTAGGTGAAGGTGGGTGTGGCTCCTATGAAGGACGAAATACGAGAAGCGAGAGTTAGATGATTCGGGCGCGTGCAAAGGAGAAGCCTAAGTTCCCCAGTAAAGAGGTCACGTGAGCTGTTAGATTTGGCGGATATGAGAAAAGTGAGGGCGAGCTAAGAAGTATTGGAGAGAGGTAGTCAGACAGGATTTGGCGCGGCTCCAGCTTACACAAGAAATGACCCCTAATATGAATGTGTGGAGGTCGAACATTATGTTGTAGGTTATTAGATAGTTGAACGTTTTTATACTCCGTACTAGGTGTAAGATTAGTCTAATAGTGTCTTGTACTTGAATGATGGTTGTACATATTATGTTCATACTACTTTTTTTGTTCCAGTTTCCAACTACCTTGCCATTATTACTATTTTTTTATATCTCTTTCTCAGTTATTTTTTCGATCCTTAAGTTGTTGTTATTATCTTTTTCGCCTCCGTTGTTGTTTCTGTTATATTATCTTTTTTCATTTTCTTGAGTCGAGGGTCCATCGAAATAGCCTCTTTATCTCCCAGTGTAGGGGTAAGATTAACGTACACATTAACATTCCCAAACCACTTGCGTAATTATAAAGTATTTTAAAGCAAAATAAAAATGGGGAACACCAAAAAAGAAAAAGAAAAAAGAAAAGAAAATAGAGGCACAGTGGAAAGTGAAGTGTCTGTAATGACCAAAATACCCCCTTATAATTGAAGTAGAAAGTCGAAACCTGATGGGGATTTTGAACTAAAAATATGGTGAAAGTGACAATAGTATTTACGATCAATTTACAGTCCATGGAGTGTGACAGCGTGTAACCCAAGTCATAATACTTCATTTTGGCGACGGCGGTATAATGGAAAATTTTCAATTTACAACAAGCGCGACACTACTTAATACTATACCCAGCCACTTTAAAGGAACCCTACGTTTTCGTTATTTCCAGGGAAGTTGAGGAGAAAGACGAAGATTAACAAGGTAAAAAGCTTTGAATATCCTTTTCAAATCTCTATAGTGGATTTATTATCTGTATTATCAAGTATTTTTGCGGAAAAAAATCATGTAGTGTCAAGGTTTTGATAGTAAAAAAGAGAGAAATTTAATGATTTAAGTGCTTTTTTGTTTGTGTACATTGTCTCGGCCAAAAAAAGGGATCAGTTTGTTTGAATGGTAATCTGTGTGTTTTGACTTTTGCAGGCAATTTTGAATTCGGATTTTCACGCATCTAAATATGGTACGTTTAGCATTAATCGCGTTCTGAGGTGTAGGGTTAGGGTTTTGAGTTCTAATATGTTGTGTTATGAAGCTCTAATTTCTATTTTTCTTTCTGTCTCAGCTTCCGCTCTCGTTGCTCAAGACTGCACAGGGGCATCCCATGGTAAGCTTTTGAAACCCCCGCCCCCTCCCCCTGTAATGTACTTGAATCAAAATCAAAGAATTAGGGCAGAAATGAGAATTTTATTACTTGTAAGATTCAATACAATCATAGCTACAATGAAAGAGTAAAATGAAGGAGAACTAATTCGAAGCTAAACTCCATTAATGAGCTTCAAGCTCCTCTTTTGAATTCCAAAAGAATTAGGAAGAACAAGAAGATGAGAAAGACAGAGAGAGAGAGGGAAAGAGTAGAGAGAAGATATTTTGGATTGTTGGGATTTTACTAAGTCTTGCATAACCTTTCCGCCGGGTCCATGTGTGCATATATGAGAATGCACTGGTAGTCACGTGCATCTCATGTGCCCTAGTAATATTTGGATTCATGACAATCCATCCCGCTTGAAATTGACCTTGTCCTCAAGGTCATAGAGGAGACAATGGTCAGAAGCTAGATGTTGTCTACTTGTTAATGGCAGGTAACACAAACACCCACAAAAGTGCCAATGCCAATGAATGTAATGCAACTGAGTGAGATTGTCTAATGAAGTCTTCTCAGGCTGCCTATCAACTATAGCATCGGTCTTTTGTATCTTTGAAATTGCAGCATTTGTAATAACAATCACAGTCCTTACTGGTTACTTCATCATCACTATCCTTATCGAATGATGAGGACTCGTCACCTATTGCATCATAGAATTCATTTGACCCCACTGTATCCTCAAGCTCATTGCTTGTTGTAGAAACACTAGATGTTTTTGAATGAAGAACTATTATGGATGGTTCAAATGTAAGTGCTGGATTTGCTCCAATATATTCCTTCAGACCTGCCACTTGACTCAACATTCCAAAAGGAAGTGTCCTCTCAAATTTAGTGAACTCATTATTCGTCCACTTAAACCAGTGCTTAGAATGTATCTCCAGAATCAGCGTCACAAGGCATCTCGCAGGAATTAACGAGGAAGTGCTTATATTGCTGATCTCCCAAGAAGAAGGGTTAATTTTTATACGTCGATATCCACTCTTTTGAAGCTGCTTCTTGTATTCAGTTGGAAAATGCAAAATCGCATATGTTCCATCTTGACCATGAAACCACCTCCGAGAAAAGAAAAAAATCTCTCTTAGATTGCCACCTGCAAAAGAGCACCAGGAAAGTTTCCTGAGATCAAGTGTCCCATAAACAACATCACAGTGACCATCCAAAGATTCTACAAACTCCAGATCCCTTGTTAATGTATCCCACTCATATCTGCGACGTCGATCCAGACTCAAGAGCACATCAAAGACAGTATCTGCACTAGCTTCGACAAGAGCAATGGCCTTGACAAGAACTCCTTTACCAGTAGCAACCAGTAGCAACTGAACCAGATTGCATCCTCCCGAATAAAAATTCAAAGTCATTTTATCATCTCTATTTTCCCAACCATCTCCACCTTCGTTCCAACCATATCCAGATTGAATTACAGCTAGCACAACAGTTGTGTCCAACACAAGGTTGCAGTACAAAAAGGTCTTGCTTGAGATATATTTAATACCAAGAGTACTCATCCTTATCTCACGGAAGAGCTTTAGAGTATCTACATGTGAGCCATTGTGAGCAAAATAAGTGAATAGCCATTTCCGTGAGACTATTTTTTTCTACAATACCATTGAGTAACCTCATTTCACAAGTCGGTTCCCAATTTAGCACACATATAAATGCAGCCACGCCTTGACTAGAACAAACACGATCAAGTCCCAATGCAGCCACACCTTTGTAATTCAATAAGGTAATCAACTCATTAAAGAACTCAAGTTCAGCGCCTTGTTGGTAATCTACGAAATTTAGTGCCCAAACATACTGTAATCTTGTCAAAACAGGGCACCTTAAACTAGATGGATCTTTATACTGTAATGTCAATCTTTTTAAAAAATATGTATACTGTTCATTTCTACATTTCTACTATCCAATACAGGGAAGCAGGTGTCATGTATTAAAATTGCAACAAGATTAAACACCCTCCCACCATGATCCTTTGATATTCTGAAGAGCGTGCTTAAGTAGTGAGGCAACAAACTGAATATCATCCCTCCCGGATCAAAAACCATAGTGTAGAGATCATTCATATATTTTTTGTTGTTGACAGGAACAGGTATAACTGAAATCATGCAAACAACATCTAGTTCGGGCAATTCATCAAACAACTTAAGTGTGTCATCTAACTCATGACTCATTCCATACCAAACATGAGAGATTATGCACTTAGAGTCCTTAACACACCATCCCACTCTATGGCACTCACACAAGAGAGATTTTCGATCAACCATAAGAACAACTTGTTGAATTACCTCAAATTCGACATATTCGTCCGGCTCGTAAGACTTCCCAACGTCTTCAAATGGAGGTATGATAAGTTCGTTCCCTGCCTCAAGGTGCTTGAGTCTTGAAGATTTTCTGACAGAGGTATCTTCAAGCTTCAATGGTTCTACCATAGGATCATTAGGCACATCCATGTCCTGTAATTTTCTCAAGAACCCTTCACTTGATGAGACCTCTAGTTCACCAGATTCCCCTGTCGCACCTTCTATTTCCTTTATTGTACTTTCTCGATCTTCTTTAAGAACATGACAAGCACTTCCATTATCTTCAAGAGTAATTCCAAGAATCTCCAAAATTTTGTCCATTTTCTGATTGAGTCCATCTAATCCTCTATTCATTCTATCAAAATACGACTTGCTCTGCGCCATTAGAGACTGAAGTCGATTCTCCAATTGCTCTGTATATTCCTCATATGGAGTTTCTTCTACCATGGCTGTAGAATTCCCACAGGTGCCAAGATATTGCTCTGATACCATTTGTAATGTACTTGAATCGAAATCAAAGAATTAGGGCAGAAATGAGAATTTTATTACTTGTAAGATTCAATACAATCATAGCTACAATGAAAGAGTAAAATGAAGGAGAACTAATTCGAAGCTAAACTCCATTAATGAGCTTCAAGCTCCTCTGTTGAATTCCAAAAGAATTAGGAAGAACAAGAAGATGAGAAAGAGAGAGAGAGAGAGGGAAAGAGTAGAGAGAAGATATTTTGGATTGTTGGGATTTTACTAAATCTTGTATAACCTTTCCGCCGGGTCGATGTGTGCATATATGAGAATGCACTGGTAGTCACGTGCTTCTCATGTGCCCTAGTAATATTTGGATTCATGACACTCCCCCTCCCCATGTAGGGGAGGTGGCATGTCTTTTCTTTTTTCTGTTTCTAGTTTTATTGTTCATTCCAACTTAAGTCTTTTGGGAGATGTAATGCAGTTAGCTCAATTAGGTTTCTAGAGTTCTGCATGTTTTGAATGAACCTGAACTTAATGAATAAAATAGTTATACGAATTCAGATGTGCAACTCTATTTGATCGTGAAACTAAGAGCGAGAGAATAACAACAATCAGCCCTTATTTTGTCCTTTTGTTAGCTGACGCTTTTCAGCTAACATTATCAAAGGCAATAGATTTTGTTTCAGTATAATTTATCAGTTTCTGCATATTGGTATAGTATCTTAAAAATAACCCTCAAGTCTCTGCATATTCCACACGCTTTTGATCACTTGCTTGTATTCATTGAATTATCACAATCTGGAAACTCTCTTTTTTCCTAATACAGTTGGTGGAGCTAAAAAATGGAGAGACTTATAACGGACATTTGGTGAATTGTGATACTTGGATGAACATCCATCTTCGTGAAGTCATATGTACATCAAAGGTAAGTCGTCTTTTCGTTTTAATGTTATTGTAGGTTTTCCCATGTATTGGTGGTATAATGGCACCTGATTTCTTAAAAATTAATGCAGGATGGAGATAGATTTTGGAGAATGCCAGAATGTTATATTCGTGGCAATACCATAAAGTATCTTAGAGTTCCTGACGAGGTTAATTTATTTTTTTCATTGTTATGATTAGTAATGCCTTTGTGTAGTATTACTTGTTTTTCACTGCCAATAGTGTGTATGGCACTCTTGGACCTTGAACCAAGTGGTCAAAGGCCTGTGCGCCTATCTTGTAGTTATATGTATCATTAAATGGTTGCTTTGCTTGGGTGATTGTAAAATTTATATACTATGAGGTAAGCTTGCCTTGCATTGTCTGCTTATTAGGAAAGAGAGCACAAAAGCCATAGAGAACTGGGGAGAGAAAGTTCAAGGAAGGATCAGCAGTAAAACTTGCCTTCCAAAGTTCACTAACTTTAAACTAATGATTTGCCAACTCTAAAGAAGTCTAAGCAATAATAACGGGTGGGAACTAAAGGTTGAAACTTCTAGCACAACTCTAATGTCACTAAGGCTAAATATGAATGTCCCCGTAATCATGTTGCCTCTTTTCTATTGATAACATAGACTTATATAAATGAAATTATTGCCGTGGATGGAACATTAGTGTTTTAGATGTGGAACCTGAGTGTTTTTTCAGATAAGATGTGTAACCAGATGGGTTTCAAATAAGATTTGGAACTTAGATCGTGGAACTTAGATCACTCCTTGTTTTATTTATTTTCCACTATTACTGGCTTATTTATATCAGATATCCTATACTAGAAAAAGATAAAAAGTGTTAGAAATCATAAGGTTGAACCATTATTGACATTGTTCTTGCTTGCATGGCTGTAGTTCACTGTATAGTCGTTTCCCTGTGAGTTACATTTCTGTTAGAGGAGGTGTGCATACTCTGGTGTGATGCAGTTTAGCCAAATCAGACGTAGTTGTGCGTCCTAAGGGCCATTGAATCTGACACCTTAGGTAAAAGTGCAATTCTATGAAGATGACAATGCGAGTTTTTTTAGTGCTGACCCGAGCTTGCTTGTGAAATCCGCCCCCTTGCAATGTTGTGCTAAATAAAACAGCAGTGCCTGCTTTTCTGCTTTTACTTGCTTCTTTTAGAGCGGGTTATGCACTGCTCTGATATTTCATAATTCATGACAGGCACATATGGGAAGTTATCCTAACCTTGTGATGTATAACTCACTCTCTCTCTCTCTCTCTCTCTCTCTCCACGTGCGCGTGTGTCCACATTCCACACACATGCATAGTGGATTTAGGACTAGCCTGAGATTCTGGAGCTTAGTTGCACTTCCTTTTTTCTTGATATTTTATAGGGGTACCAAGAAACCGTCTTTTCCTTTTGTCTGTTAGCTTTTTTTTTTTTCACTTTTATTTGCTATTCTCTTTTGTCATTCGTCTTGGCCTTCACTTTTATGCTAGGAAGAGATGGAAGGACGATGATGTTTGTCAAAAGCTATTAACCATGTCTGTACAGTTCCCTTAGTTTGTTTGGAGGTGGAGTCAAGATACTAGATAATCTTGGTGTGACCGTACTCATGGAGCTATTTGTCGGATACTCGGATTAATCATTTAATCGAACCAAAGCATTTAAAAAGAGAGATGAACTTGTTATAAACCTTCCCCAGTGTGCTTTTAGGGCTGCAGTTTGTACTATTGTAAATCGAAGTCATGATACTGGCTTCTCTCTGTGCGTCCTCCTCCCGCACACATATTTAATTGATTTAGGAATTGCCTTGATTTTTGGAGCTTAGTTGCATATCCTTTTGTTGATCTTTTAGGAGTATCAGGAACCATCTTTTCCTAGTGTTTATTTGTTTGTTTCCTCTGTTAGATGCTTTTCTTTTTGTTTACTGGTTAGACAAGTGAGAGACGGAAAGGATGTTCGAAAGCCAGCCAGTACCCGAGTTTGTTGTAGCTCTTCCTTTGTTTGGACACACGGGTAGGGGGGTTTGAAGAGGAGAGGTAGGGGAGAGGGGTGTTCATGAGCAGTTAGCATTTTCTTGAAACAAGGTCATTAAGTTGAGTGGTTCTCCTTGTCAAAAGGGGAAGTTTTTGGGGAATTCAGTTCAGTTGATGTTAAGAGTATGTAAATGTAATTCATGTTGGATCACTTGTTTACACATAATGATTTGGCTGTTGAGACTTGTGGTAGTACCGGGTAGCATCATGTGTTCTTAGCTTGTGAGACTTTCCTAATTGATGTATAATGTTCTCAACAGATTAACAGATACGAAGTGTGTCAAAAACCATAATTAGGTAGCTTATGAGATTTGATGTTTACCAAACATGGCATACATCATTATTGTGCTGTAGTGAATGGAAAATGAAAACTTCCTATATCCCTTAAGCTGTGAATCGAAGCTTTACTTTCTCACAAAAATGAAAAAGATTGCAGTTTGCCTTTACTTTTATTCATGAAATAACTGCAGTATTGCAACTTTAGTTTCTAAGAGCTTAGGCTTTGTGGATATTGTTTTTGTGTGTGTATATGTATTCCTAAATATTGACATATATACATGTGTTTACTGGTTGGAATAGTTCATTTTTATCACTGGGGTTGGAGACTGAGTTCACAGTAAATTATAAATTCTGGAAGCCTTGTCTGCCCTTGGTTCTTTGTTTGTCCGAGTTAATAATCCCTCTTAGTGCTGTTTGGTTAACTATACTATTTGCGTTCTTTTCCAGGTGATTGATAAAGTTCAGGAAGAAGCAAAAAGCCGTGCAGGTACTACTTTGGACTAGTAATTTTCAGAAAGTTTATAACCACTTCTATTTTAGCTGTTGAATCAATATGGGGTTTGTTCATCATACATTTTTTTCCTGCTCGCATAGGACTAGTTTATCAACATTCAACTTAATTTTAGGTATATTAATTGTTTCCTCCAACCAGAAGTTGTAGATCCAATGCATGTGTATAATGAAAAGAATATTTAATTTTCAATTCAAGTTTAATTTGGTGGGAATCAAATTGAAATAATATTTTAGATGTTTGTCAGGAAAATGTTAAAAAGTAAAAGTATGAGATAACACGCTGAGAAGGGTGTGGAAGATTATTAATTTAGCCTCATGATTATTTAAGTTGCAAGAACATTACTTGTAAAAGAGACGAAGATAGTTAATAAGGGATGTTGGGGCTTTATAAAATATATAGATTATTAGGCTTTTGGCTCCTTCTCATCTCGATAATATAGAGCTTCCCACATGGTAATCTTGGCATGGTATGGTCACATGCTGTGTTACATGGATCCTCCATTTACTTACGACGATTGGTGTTGACACAACACGACACGACACCAATGCTACTTTGTGGTGGGTAAGGGTCAAGAAGTTCCTTTTGTCCAATCTTAGTTACTCATTAAAATTGTAATTGTGAACTGTGTTGATCTTTTAGGCCATATTATTGACCTGTCATACTGGTGGATAAATAGAACTTTGGATCACATTAATATGATCTTTGATGGAATGTAGATATTGGGGATCATTAATCTGTTTGGCGGGATTACTTATTGGTTCATCTTATACTTGCAAGTCATTAACTTTGCGAAGTTGTTAGATTAAGTAAACAGTGCATGTGTTTTAATAATAACATGCATCTTTTAATTTGCCTCTTTTTAGAGAACCTTCTACTATGCATGACGTGCTCTTGCTCCATGTTGGTTAATTCCATAATATAGTATCTTGTTAATTCCTTTTTGATTTACTCCATATGCTTTTGCAGATAGAAAACCACCTGGTGTAGGAGGACGAGGAAGGGGAAGAGGTAGGGATGAAAGTGTTGCTGGAAGACAGGCAAAAGGCATTGGGCGTGGAATGGAAGATGCAGGTGCCAAAGGCCGGGGCAAAGGAGGACCTGGTGCCAAGTCTGGTGGAAAAGGTATGAAGTGTTCAATGAAAGTTTATACCTAATTTTGTGCTTTATTCTCTTAAAAGTTTATGATATCCCTAAGTTTCAATTCGAGGCCTTGCATTTCCATGCGAGATATTTTATTCATGCAATGCATTTATATCTAGCAATTCACCTCATAAGCAGATTGAGGAGACTGACTGCCATGTCAATGCTTGAAACAGTCTTCTTAGAAGTAGTTTCTAACAGTCATCAAGTAATTGAGAACTCACCATTTATAGTCATTTGCTAATCAGATGATTCTGGATCGGATTTCTTTTACAGGTGGAGGCCGTGGACGTGGCTAGTCATCTTCATTTAGAGGCAATGAAGCCAGATGACAAGTGCCACTTTAAAGGCATATTAACATGTTGTATCTAATTTTGTTTATACTGCCAAATTATGAAGGTGGTTCTTGGAGGAAAGGCTGCTTCCAGTTAATTTGATATGGAGTGTATTTAGGCTTGAAATGCTCACTCTCGGATTGATCAGTGCTGTTCTCTTTTAAGTGCAGAAATATGTACGCGAGCTCATGTCTTGAAAATATTTGGTCATCAGTAAATGAAAACTGAGCAAGTTTTCTTTGCCGAGTTCGAGGTGTTGTGGATCTAGTTAAAGATGCTTTTCACTTTTATAGTAATTGGAATGCTAGGACTAGTCGAAACCATTCAGATCATTGGCAGGTCATGATGAAAATTTTCGATTCTTTCTCTTAATGTTGTGATTTTCTTTCGTTTTTCCTCTAGTTTAATGGTTTTATTATTATTTGGGAGGCAAACTTTTTCTCTTTTTTGATGAAAGAACTTTATTTTACTGTTATTTTTCAAGAAGTGTAGGCTTTTTATTATAAAAAGTTGTGATTAATGAACCTTTATATATTTTTAAGCATGCAAAATTTGGACGAGCTCGTTGAAAATATGATATTTTTACTTGTATTTTTGTTTCGTCATCCATTTCCCTTGAGCATCTTTCTGGATTAGCGTAGCGGGGTGCGACGGGTTAGTTTTTTTTGTTTGAGGTTTCACGAAAGACTTCAATTAATACAATGGGTCCAAGAAAACTTATCATATAATTGAATCTAGTCACGCAATCGTATAAAGACAAACTGATTGTCGGATACAGACAAAATTAACAAATCGATTCTAGTTGCAATATCTTTTTTGTCTTCAAAAGATTCCTATCCTCATTTCTATTGAGCAGCTGAGTTGCTATTCCCTATTCCTTGTGTCAATTGTCATAAGCCGTTAGTGTAGTTGATGATGGCTGATATCAGAGTAGATATGGCTCAACATGACCAGCAGCAGCATGTCATAGTTGAAGCTCCAGAAATGGAGAAACAACAAGTTAAGTCTCAAAAGACAAAGCGAGTGGCTTCCCTTGATATCTTCAGAGGCCTCACTGTTGCAGTAAGTTTGGCCATCCATTTCTTCTTGTGGCTTTCTTGGCCTGGACTCTTGAAACCACCAAGGTTCTCTAAAATAGACTCATACAATAGTTGTGATAACAAGTAAGTTTTGGTGTAGAGGACTCCTGCACTCATGGTTTTTTTAACAATGGCTGCGAATTTCTATGTTGCGCGGACTTTCCAAAACAATTGCCGCACCCGTGTCGGATCCTCCAAAAATACACTATTTTGGAGGATTCGACACGCACCCATCGATTTTTTCGGAGAGTCCGAGCAACATAGGCGAATTCAGTATATATCTACATATTTTTATAAAAAGAAATGTTGATTACAGTTTACACATAAAACTCGAGTCCAAGGGACTAAGGATTGCAAGCTTTATCTGCGTAAACATAAAGAGGGCAGTCAACTTCATATGTCTCTCTAAACTCTAGCATTTCTGTTGGAGGGTAGACAGATAGAAATCTTAATTTGCTTTGTTGGGATAACAGACTGAATTGGACACTCTCAGCTTGACTAAGCTTATCTCATCTTTGTTTTCAGATAATTGCCATAGAATAATTAAAACTGTGCGTCTCTGATATATAACAAAGTTTTTTTTGCTGGTGTGACTGCATTGAGCTATCTTGTGCTTAGTGATGTGATTACGAGCATATTTTTAAACTAATATATACTGGCTTATTGTGTTTACCAGAAGTTTGTTTCTTGATTGAGGTTTCTTGCAATTTCCAGAGGACCCGTAAACATGTTTTAATAATAATCTCCCCTCCTCCCAACTTATATACCAGACTATGTCCGCGGCAGGGTTCAAAAACTAAATAAAGATATTCTGTATCCTATTTGTCCTGTACCCTATAGTGACCTGGAAAATTTTAGAGTGTAGGAATTTCAATAATTATCTTTTTTTCATTAATTTTCTTAGTCTCATGATTTGCTTGGACTAAACTGTCGTAATCTGCTCAGTGCATATGGAAGTAAATCACATATTATCATTGTTGCCTTGAAAACTTGCTGAGGTTTGTGGAATTTGTAGCTGATGGTGTTGGTTGACGATGCTGGAGGAGAATGGCCTATGATTGGGCATGCACCATGGTACGGTTGCAATCTTGCAGATTTTGTGATGCCATTCTTTCTGTTTATTGTGGGAATGGCCATAGCCCTTGCTCTCAAGGTTCTCTCCGCATTTTTGCCCATTTATAAGAATATATACTCAGGTAGTAGTACATACTCATTGGTTCTTATTGTGTAGAAAATACCAGAGAAGCTAGTGGCCATCAGAAAGGTGATACTAAGGACTCTCAAACTTCTGTTTTGGGGCCTCCTTTTACAAGGTCAATTCTCTTTCTTTCTTCTTCTTCTTTTATTCTTCCTTTTCAATTTGCAAAATTAAGGAGATATGTATTCTATTGATATCCAATATAGCATAGAAAATCTAGGCCAAGTGTTAGCAAGCTTCTGATTCTGCCAACTTCTGCTATTGCAACAATGTATTAGCTCGGATAAATTTACAAATCCTTTATCCTTTCTAATGGCCATCTATCCCAGACCATGCAATATTTGGAATTTAGCCATTCATTCAGAACGAATGATCAGTAATGACATTTAGTTGCTAGCTTCACTTTAGGAAACAGAATTGTGTTTGGCTACGGATAGAAAGTCTCAACCATGCGGTAAATGTCTTAGAGAAAGAGTCAGTAGGAATTCACTGGTCTTGCATTCATCTTTCTTCTTCCCAAAGTCATTACGATCCTAACTTCATCTTTTGAATTGTAAAGGGGGATATTTCCATGATCTTGACAAGCTAAAATATGGTGTCGACATGAATAGGATAAGGTGGTGTGGCATTCTCCAGGTAACAGTACTTGATCCCACCCCGTTTTTTTGAATGCTAATATCTTGTATTGGTGATAGTTTTTCTGTTTTTTATCTTTATAGAGAATTGCTCTCGCTTACTTGGTAGTGGCAATAGTAGAAATAACAACAAGACAAGTCCAACCCAAGGAACTATCAACTAGATGGTTCTCCATATTCAAGATATACTATTTGCAATGGTGAGTATTATTACTTAAAGTGGTGATAGCATTAAGGTTTTCCAATTTAGAGCTGAACACATTCTCCATTATATTTCAGGGTTATTGGAGCGTGTGTTTTACTAGTTTACTTGGCCTCATTATACGTAACATACGTTCCTGACTGGCATTTTGTTGTCCAGAACCCGGACAGTGTTGATTTTGGGAAGACTTTAACTGTGAGTTTCAATCGTTCCACGTTCCAAATTCACCTCTAATATTTTTTTCCATTACAAGTCTAAGAATTTGATTTTGGTGTTAGGTTACTTGCAATGTGAGAGGAAATCTGGATCCTCCTTGCAATGCAGTGGGTTATATTGACAGACAAGTACTTGGAATCAATCACATGTATTCGCGTCCTGCTTGGAAGAGATCTAAGGTATTCACAAAAAAAATTCTATTCTCTTAATTCTTGTTCTTCTTTATAAATTGTCTATTTTTTATGATCTTTCATTTCAGGCTTGCACTAAAAATTCCCCATATGAGGGACCTTTTAGGGATGATGCACCATCATGGTGTTTGGCACCTTTTGAACCTGAAGGAATTCTGAGGTAAAAAATGCAAATATTGACAATTCTTTAAACTGGAAATACCTTTAATTTTGGATACATTGATGCCTACTTACTAAATATTCAAGTTTCTTGTCTGCTTTATGGCTACAGCTCAATTTCTGCTATTCTTTCTACTGTCATTGGAGTTCATTTTGGACACATCCTTATCCATATGAAGGTTAAGTCAAATCTTCTAAACATGACCATCCACCAAATTACAGCAAAGTTACTGATATTCAGATTTTGATGAAATTTCAGGATCACACATACAGACTTTTGCATTGGGTTGTCATGGGCGTAGCTCTTTTGGTTTTAGGAATTATTCTCCATTTCACAGATGGTAAAATGTTTGGATTATATCAAGTGGACTCGGGGCTAGCTATTTTTATCTCTTCTCTCTTATCTTCCTCGTTTTTTTTCTTTGGCGGTGGTGTTGAATGCAGCTATTCCTTTAAATAAGCAACTATACACCTTCAGCTATGTCTGTGTAACCTCAGGAGCAGCCGCCCTAGTGTTCTCAGCTTTCTATATTCTGGTAATCACTTCTATTATTATTATTGTTATTCTGTGCTCCAAATTGAATTGATCAATTTGGGACATTAGAATTTGGGAGTTATTGACCTTTACAGTTAAATCACACTTGCTTCTGAAATGCTTCATTAGGAACAAAAATTCTCAAAGTTCAAGTTGACATCTTATGTTTTCATTAATGAAAATGTAGCTGGAATTTTGAAGGATTTTAACAAGAGAGCTTGGAATGGCAACATTCTGATGCATGATTCTCAAAATTTTAATCCTAATCTTTTCTTTTGCGATACAGGTTGATATTTTGAACTTGAAGTATGTATTTCTGCCACTGGAATGGATTGGCATGAATG
The DNA here is from genome assembly GCA_026770625.1 of Nicotiana glauca. Taxonomy (NCBI): domain Eukaryota; kingdom Viridiplantae; phylum Streptophyta; class Magnoliopsida; order Solanales; family Solanaceae; genus Nicotiana; species Nicotiana glauca. The sequence continues at coordinate 23,023 of MU713349.1, forward strand.
CCATGCTTGTTTATGTAATGGCCGCCGGAGGAATATTTGCAGGCTTCATCAACGGCTGGTATTATGAGGACCCTCATAATACACTGGTATTTCATTCATTTCTTTCGTTACACGTCTCCCTTTGTTTCTGCTGTATCAGTTCATTGCTGTTTTAAGTAAACTGATTGAACTCTCAATAATTGCAGATATATTGGATAAAGAAGCACATTTTCATTGGAGTATGGCATTCAACAAGAGTGGGAACTCTTCTTTATGTCATCTTTGCGGAGATTCTGTTCTGGGCTATTGTTGCTGGACTACTTCATCGATTAGGCATATACTGGAAGCTTTAGTTCTGATGAAATCCTGCATCTTCTGCTTGCTTATCTAAGATAAAATATAGGATACCAGTTTGATTTCCCTATGAGAGCAAGTGGCTAACAAGTTCAATACATCTTGCAGTACAAATCATTTCATTGGTTACTGCTTGTAAAAAAGCAATATCTCCATTGGAATTAATGTCAATTCTTCAAGTTTATTTAGACTTTCTTGTTGAATTATCTAACAAAATGACAGAATAGGGATAGCTTTCCTCCTTGGTCTTTCTTGAGCTTTCTGATAACAACAACAACCCAGTGTAATCCCACTTAGTGGGGTCTGGGGAGGGTAGTGTGTACGCAGACCTTACCCCTACCATGGTGTAGAGAGCATGTTTCCAAATAGACCCCCGGCATCCTTCCCTCCAAGAACTTCCCACCTTGTTCTTGGGGAGACTCGAATTCACAACCTCTCGGTTGAGCTTTCTGATAATCGTCAAATAAAAAACTTCACATAAAATAGGAAAACCTCATTAATTAGTTTGAACGTCTAACTGCAGTTGCAAACTTTTAACTAGATATGATGTGAAGTTACAGTTGACCCTCGGTAAATATTATCATTCCCTTAATCTTACTTGTTTAATCAATTAACTAGGGCAGTTTCTTTGTAGATTAAAAACTACTGTAAATTGTAATACCTTAGTCCTTAGGAGGCTCCGCGCGAAAACAAAAACTATAGTTTAAATGTTGATCGATAAGACTAATATACTACTAAATCATTTTTAGTTTTGATTCAAACGCAACATAGAATGGAATTATATGTTGATTGTGCAAAATGTTGATAACCAATTGCTAAAGAAGTTTAGCTTAAACAAAATTGAAAACCATTAGGAAGGAGCTTCCAAGATAAATTGTTGAGCAAACAACAAACTCATATTCACTATTGTTTATAGAAAATTTAATATTTTTTTACTTTTCATTTTATACGACATCTTTTGTTAATTTTTTTTTAATTAATTTAATTTAATAACATATTTTTGTTGAACTAACATACGGTCAAACTTTTCTATAACAGTCATAATCCACGACAACACTTCACTATAATGGTCAAATTTTATTTAGAACCAACTTTAACAGTACTTCGATATAGCCAGTGGCGTAGACATAATTTTTTACAAATGGAATCCATGTTTGAAGAATCAACAAAAGAATAAATTATATAATGATAAGCAGTGTCATTTTCTATATTTATACCCAATAATTTCATCTTTCTATATGTATATTTAGTAAAATTCTGGACACATAACACTGCTTGGGAAAAGGTGTGAGTGCCCCTAAATATAGCAACAAAAAAATGTTCGAAACAAATTAACCTGTTATAAAAAAGTTTGACTATACTTAAAAAGCGCATCAAAAGTCTTCACTTTTTTTAAACTCTTACTCTACTCCGATCAAATATAGTCATATAAAAAAGAGACAGATGTAGTATAAACTAAGTGGGCGTTTGGATATAAGAATTGTAAGATTCCAGAAAAAATGAAAAAAAAATTTCAAGTGAAATAAGTATTTGAAAATAAAGTTTTGTTTGAACATGAATATAATTTTGGGTTGTTTTTGAAGTTTTGTGAGTGGTCCGAGTGAAAATTTTGAAAAATAGTTTTTTGGTGTTTTCCTAATGTTTGAAAGTTTTCAAAATTAATTTTCAAGTGAAAATTAAAAATTTTATGGTCAAACACTAATTTCGAAAAAAAGTGAAAATTTTTCGAAAAATAAGAAATTTTGAAAAGAAAAATTGGCATCCAATAACAACACATAATAGGAATTGGCAACTTTTTAACCTTATATTAGGTTTGGCAAAGATAGCCCCAAACAATTGGCATTATATAGCCAAATCTTAAAAAACTATTCTCTTTTATATTCTCTCTTAAAAAAACTACACGCTTATTTTGGCTTCCTTCCCCTTTCTCTCCTTGTATTTCTTCTTCTATATCTTCTCTTTTGCTCTCATAGTTTAGCAAAAATTCTTGCAAATTATGCAAAAAAAAAAAAAAAAAAAAAAATCAGTGGGATGAAAAGGTAATGTTGATTTCACATCAGAAAAAATCAGAAGCAAAAACTAAGAGAGAAAAAATATATTTCAACTTTATTTTTCTTCTTTCTTCTTTTTCTTTTTGTTGGATTGAATGAGTGAGTGTGATTGAAATTGGTTGAAAAATACCTAAATGAGGCTATATACAACATTTGAGCAAGATTAGCAAAACCTAAAAGAGAAAAAATATATTTCAACTTTGTTTTTCTTCTCTTTTCCTTTTTTGGGTTGGATTTAATGAGTGGGTGTGATTGAAATTGGTTGAAAATACCTAAACTAGGATATATACAAAAATTGAGCAAGATTAGAAGTGATTTAGATTAGTTTCAGGTAAAAAATCAGACCTAAAAATCCAACCACGATATGTGTATATCGCATTGTATATTGTGTACATCAGTGTATATCACACACATGTTTTTAAGGACGTCTGTGTATATCACTTTGTATATCGTGTATACAGTAATTTTTTTATGGACGCCCATGTATCACATTTTATATCGTACGTATAACACAATATTTTTTTATGGATATACACAAATACACATAATATATTTGAGATATCATTGATGTACACAAAGATATACATGGGTTATAATTTTGGTATACACATGTCCGATGTGCTATACACTGTGATGTACAAATAATACAATATTTTTATTGTAATATACATTGATATAAAGGCAACAATAACTATATATATATATATATAATATTTTATATTATTGATATACAAAGAATAATATTATTTATATACAAAGAATGAAAATAAAATTTTAATATACATGTTGATATAGACAAAGAAAAAAAGTTGTTATATACATATTGTTATTATTGCGATATACATTTATTAGCTATTTGATGCCAATATCTATAACTAGGGCTATTTTCTGCCAATTATATGAGTATGTTGTTATACCATTCCAAAACCCCTTTTAAAAAAGAGAAATTTTCATAAAGCACTATCTTTTGGTGTTAATTAGCTATCTATAGATACCATTTGCTATATTACGGATTGTAGATACGTTTTCTGTGGTTATAAGATGTATTTGATATATTTAAGCTACTGTATTCATGAATACGGTAGCATTTCTAGGTGTGAAACAGAGGATTACAAATAGACAAATTTTTGTATTCGAGAGTATTCCAATGTATTCATGGCGTGAAACATAGGATTATAGCTGGACTTATTCAACTGTATTCACGGCATGAAACAGGGGATTACCTGTTTTTAAACGGAAAATGAATCAATTAACATAATCGACTCCTAATATAATTCAACAGACTCAATTATAACACACAAATTTTGTATTTCCAGTTATAAAAAAGATTCTCAACCTAAATACCCAAAAACATAGCAATCTTCAGAGAAATTAAATAATGCATCTGAATACATAAATTATTATTGAAAAAAATATATGAATACATTCGTGGCATATATCGAGACAGTATATATAATGAAATATATAGAATACAACGGGATACATTGAAATACAATAAAAAAAAGACAGCGAATACAATGAAATACATGGAATACAGCGAGATACATTAAATTACAATGAAAAAATAGATAATGAATACAATGAAATACATGAAAATACAGCGTGATATATTGAAAATACATTGAAATATATAAACAGAAAATCAAGTTGCTCAGACCCAAATTAAATTTCTGGACATGCTCGATAACCTTCTAGTTTTATCATCAACAAATTGAATCCTCATATATTGCGACAGATTTCCTTGAAGATCAAGTTCAACCTTAACCCTAGCTATGATAGGTCTAGACCTTTCTTGCGTGGCCTTATCAATAGCAATAGGCTTACCTGCTGCAGAGGCAATAGACATCAGTGATTTCTTCGCGAACAACATAGGCGGTAGATTCGAAAACGAGATCCAAACAAAGGCTCTTGAAGTCTCTTCTTTAGGGTTAAATTCAATAGCCATGGAGATAACCTAAACTGATTTTCTTTCCCATTCAAGGATATGTAGTTAACAGATTTAGCAGCTGCAAGAACATAGTCATCATATCTGTCGAATCTAATCAAAATATGTCTTCTTGCAAGTCATTCAATAAGGCATCGTCCATTGTAAAATTTACAGCACAAGAATTTGATACAACGTGATACATAGAATTTGAGCACAAGAGCTTGATGTAATCCCTCCTCTTTATTGAACTAATTAATCTCGTCCATTGTAAATTTTATTGTGGCTACACCATGCATAATATTAACATGTTTCAAATCTGTTTTTGTTGAAATTTGGGCAAGTTGTTTTGATTCCAATAACGTTGCATATGTTGTGTTAGGAGTAGTATTTTTGTGCGTCTCTCCTACAACTTGAAGCTGGGGAGAGGGCTGCGCATCCACGGCAACCTATACTACACCATGTCGCCCTAGAGAGAGAGAGAGGAGAGAGGAGAGAGCGTGAGTTTTTTGACTAATGGCAAGTGATGTGGGTGAATGAAATTTTAAGATTGAGCATCGTATTTTTAGGAAATGCGGGAAGAGAATGGCATGTATCAAAGTAGAGAGAGAAAGAAAATAGTGTAACTGAATAACGTATTTAGTGGCTTAGGGGTAGGAGGTAACCAAAATTAGATATTTTGCTATAAATATTAAAAAGTATCTATAAAATATAATTTTTTAAAAATAGTATTTATTTGAAATAAATAAGGTGTTAACCTTTGCTAGAAGAGGTAAAAATACCTTTAAAAAACAAGTAAAAATTGCACGGGGCGCCCTATTTGGGCGCCGCTTCTGTTGTTGGTGCTGCTAAAGCCCCTTTTTAACATGTAGCTCTCTTTCTCCTCCCCTTCTCCTCCTTCATTTTCTTTTTTCTTCTTCCTGATTCCATCGAATCCATATTCCAATTCTACCAGGAAAAAGATAAATGAAGGCTGACATGGTGGATAAATGGATGGATTTTACTAGAATGATATCCAATTTGTTTTAATTGTCAACTGACGCGAAAAGAAACTTTAGTACTTGCCTACTTGACAATGAATTTCTGGGTATTTTTTCCATTTGGATCTTTCTAGATCACTTGTTGGGGTGTTTCGCTTTCTGAAGCTATGAATCGGAGAAGAGCAATAAAAAAATTAATATTAGCAGCTAAAAGTTAAACTCATCAAAGCCTCTGTTGCGTACTAGACTAGATATTGCACGACATACGTAAATGTGAGGGAAAAAAAAAAACCAAAAAAAAGGAAGGTAAATCCCTGTGTGCAAAGCTGAAGTTTTTATTTTATAACTTGAAAACTTCAGCTCTAGAGCTGAAGTTTCCGGGTTACTAAACAAAAACTTCAGCTCTAAAGCTGAAGTTTTTATTTTATAACTGGCAAACTTCAGCTCTAGAGCTGAAGTTTTCCGATTACTAAACAAAAACTTATAAAATAAAACTTTAACTCTAGAGCTGAAGTTTTTATTTTATAACGAGTTACAAAACAAAAACTTCAGCTCTAGAGCTGAATTTCAGGCCCGACTACTAAAATGCTAAAGTTTTGCGTAATTGCCTTAGCTACTTCAGCCCCGTGTGCTGAAGTTATGTGAAAAAGCGGGTACGCTTGCAATTTCTTTTACAAAGCGGGCACAAATTAAAATGTAACACAAAAAGCGGTATAAATGCAAATGCCCCCAAAAACAAGTGATTAATTTTCACTTTTAAACGGGCCTCTTCTCATGGATTGGGCCAATAATAGACCAACTGGAACTTGTCGAGACGGCCCGTTAGGCCCTAATTTTCTTGGAGAAGAAGACTGACGATGAAAAGAAGAGAATATAAAGCTTTCTGATTTTACAAGTTACACAGATCGACTCTCTGAACTCCGTTTTCTCCCCGGATTTCTCATACAAACGCAAGCTTTATTTTTTCTATAGAAGATACGATGGCAACGGCGATGGCTGAGGATAGCAACTTCGAAGACGATCAGCTTCATGCTATGTCCACTGATGATATTATTAGGGCTTCTCGCCTTCTCGATAATGAAATTCGAATCATTAGGGTACCTACCGATCTCTCGGAGTTAATATTCTGTTTGTTGAATGCTTTTGTTTTTACGGTTTCGATTTTTGACTATTTGACTTGAATGGTGAATTTATAGGAAGAGCTACAGAGGACGAATCTAGAGGTGGATTCGTTCAAGGAGAAGATAAAGGAGAATCAAGAGAAAATTAAGCTCAATAAACAACTTCCTTACTTGGTCGGCAACATTGTTGAGGTCAGCCATTATGTTTTTCTCAATATCTTGCTTTGACGGCTATCTTTAGCTAGTTATATTTACATATAGGAAAAAGAAAAAGGAATTGTAGAGACTAGAGAGTTTTGCACCGGATATGGCGATTGGCTACATTACCTTTTCAACTAAGAGGCTTTACAACTTGTAGGATTTGCTATGGATTCTGATTTGACGTATTTCGTTTGCCTGGACTATTTTATTGTCACAAAAACTAACACTGTACTGTTACTATGATACTATGGACTAAAATTCACCCAATTACGATGCTGGCATGCTATGTATGCATATATTGTATATTTGTATTTGATTGTCGTTGCAGTATTATATTGTTCAATTGATTGGAGAGTTCAAAAAAGAAAATTTATTTAGTGTCAATTTAACTGCGTAAATTGCATTTTCGGGATCAGATAGATAGGGAAATAGGAAGATGGTTTAGAGGAACATAAATTGGGCAGAACAGAGGAGAGTGACTGCTGTGCTTCCTTTTCTTGAGTGCTTGAATCTGTTTCTCAATAATCTCAGGTTTTATTTTTTTAACTCGCTGAACTGTGAGATTGCAAATTTTGATTCTTTTTCTTTTTCCTTTTTTTGGGTATTAAGAATATATGTTCATGGAAGAAGTAGTAGAGAAATTTAGCATTGAAGCACATTTAATTCTGGTATCTTACAGATTTTGGAGATGAACCCAGAGGAAGAAGCTGAGGAGGATGGTGCAAATATTGATCTCGACTCACAAAGGAAGGGAAAGTGTGTTGTACTGAAAACATCCACGCGTCAGGTGAGGTGTCGAATCATAAGATTGTGTCATTTGCTTTCTAGGTATATATTGTCGTTATTACTATCCAAACTCTCTTTTTCTACTTCTCCTGGATGGAGCCCAACTTTCCCGCCGTTCTGCTTAATCCTTCTTTGACATCTTCTTTAGGTTATATTCTCTTTAGATGCTAAATTGAACTGTTCTCTATTGCCAATTACAGACAATTTTCTTGCCTGTCGTTGGCCTTGTTGATCCTGACAATTTGAAACCTGGTGATCTGGTTGGAGTAAACAAAGACAGTTATTTGATATTGGATACTTTGCCATCTGAATATGACTCTCGGGTTAAGGCAATGGAAGTTGATGAAAAGCCAACTGAAGACTACAATGATATTGGAGGCTTGGAGAAACAGATTCAAGAACTTGTCGAGGCAATTGTTTTGCCTATGACACACAAAGAACGATTCCAGAAATTAGGCGTTCGTCCTCCAAAGGGAGTCCTTTTGTATGGGCCTCCAGGGACTGGGAAAACACTCATGGCCCGAGCCTGTGCTGCACAAACAAATGCTACTTTTCTTAAGCTAGCTGGACCCCAGCTCGTGCAGGTAGATCTTTTTCGGCTTTTTGAGCCTACTGTGTTTAATTGCATTAGATTTATTTGAATTTTAGCTCTCTTGTGCCGGATAGGTGGGAACCTAGTTTTTTTGCTCTTTTCATTGGTCCTGGCAATTTTGACTAAGAATTGCTGTAAAGTATACTTGTCTCTTTGAAATTACACCTATTCAGATCCTAGAGCTCTCGATTTGATTTTGTCTGAAACGTGAGGATTAGATCTACTTCCACAAAGCTCCTCACTTATCAAAAATAAAAAGATCTACTTCCAGAAAGCATTTTTATTATTGATATTATGCTTAAAAGTTTGGTCATGGCATGCGTTCTCATTTAACTTACTCGTGATTATTTGAAGAAAAAAAAGCTTATGACTTCGTAAAAACTTTAGGTTAGATTTACATGCAGTTATTACAGATATATAAGTGATCCTAGGTATAAAGGTAGTGTACAGTCAGGATATTAAGTAACCATAACCATCTACTAATTATCCATTATCCAGGGTGGTTAGGGTATACCATCTCCTCTTTTTGCTAGTAATCTTAACAGGGTGTATCTATATCACTCACCTTTACGATTTGGTATCTCTAGTTCTAAATACTGAACATGCCAGCATTTTTGTTGTTTTTCTGATTGGTAAGTGATGACACGTTAGTTTAAGCTCATCAAATGATTTCCTATAATTAACTGTCCAAAAAGACAAAATTTGAATTCATGTTGTGAACTTATGATCATGTAATTTTTTGGCATTTATTATATTATTGATTGGCTTTCTGAAGTTTACTGTCAACTGCTACATCGAAAATTTGCAATTTCGCGTACGCACTTTGAAGTTTTTACACAATTGGGCTGCTGATTAATGCTTGTGCTAACTTTAGATGTTCATTGGAGATGGCGCAAAACTTGTCCGTGATGCTTTCGAGCTGGCAAAGGAGAAATCACCTTGCATTATTTTCATTGATGAGATTGATGCTATAGGCACAAAACGTTTTGATAGGTACACTATATACTTTGATTTGCTTTGCACAAATATGTACTTAACCTTGCATGCCATAATATCCCCCCGTCTCAGTAAACAAAATAGCTAAGGAACTTTGTTGGAGTTACTTAATCTAACTACGTGATGTTGTTATTTTGCAGCGAAGTTAGTGGGGATCGAGAGGTCCAACGAACTATGTTGGAGTTACTTAATCAGCTCGATGGTTTTAGCAGTGATGATCGGATTAAGGTTCTTGTCGACTTATAACTATTTATGTATACACCTTTTTTTTAGTCCAACTTTGTGGTTCGGATCTTGAGCATGATTTTCCTGTCCAAAAAATTACCTTGTAAGTGGTTTCAAGATTTTAGCTGAGAATAACTGCAAAGGCTAAAAAGAAGAGATCTTCAGTTTTCTGCTTCTATACATTTTTATTAAACTGTTTTGGTCTCTTTGTTCACTTCAGGTAATAGCTGCAACAAACAGAGCTGATATTTTGGATCCTGCTTTGATGAGATCTGGTCGGTTGGATCGTAAGATTGAGTTCCCCCACCCAACAGAGGAAGCCAGGGCTAGAATCTTGCAGGTGGGGTACTCTGCTAAACATGTCTCAGCTCATTTCTCTTACTCTTGCCTTGGTTAGCTACTATGAAATGAGTTCTTGAGTATTTTGCTTTTAACGTCTTTTGGTTCTTTTCCAACTGCAGATCCACTCCAGAAAGATGAATGTTAACCCAGACGTTAATTTTGAAGAATTGGCTCGATCAACAGATGATTTTAATGGGGCACAATTGAAAGCTGTATGTGTTGAGGCAGGCATGCTAGCACTTCGTCGCGATGCCACCGAGGTCTCTATTCTCTCTCCTACATTGCTTGCGTTCCCCCCCAAATATGTGCGCATAGTTGGGCTGATGGTCTGGCTATTATCTTTATGATGTTTGACTTAAGTTCTGCATCTCCTCGTGTTAGGGGGCTTAAAAAGCTCAAGCAGTTCAAGTTTTTGATGATACCAGAAGCTTGAGAACTTTAAATGATTTTAAAGATGAATAAGTTTTAAGAATTGACATGTGTTTTAAGAAATTTCAAGTGCTTTGGCTAAAAGGTAAAAATGAAATCCGATTGCTTTTCCAAAAAATATTATCCTTTCCAACAGTTATATAGTTACGTAAAGCTCATATTCTTTTTTAAGCACATGTTAAGGTTTAGGCTTCTACCCTGATCTGATAGATATTTGGATTATATTCATAATAATACTAATTGAATTGAACTGGTCCATTACGTCTGCCCTTCTTGCAGTTCAGTGGTGACTAATACATATGATGATCTATATTTCATAGTTAAAAAAGATATGTGATGCTCTCTCTATACTTGTACATGTCGAAGTTCGTCTTGGGGAGGCTAATCAACTGTGGCAAAACAGAATCCCCATTCTTTTTAGGTTGCAAGCCATCTAATTCTGTGTCCGCTCTTGCAGGTTACGCATGAAGACTTCAACGAAGGTATCATTCAAGTTCAAGCCAAGAAGAAAGCCAGCTTAAACTACTATGCCTAAACTGATCAGAGGTGCCAAAGAGAGCTGCTTTTAGCTTTTCAAAGTTGATATGGCTGTTGAAATGCCATACACCACCTACCTCTTCTCTTTCCCTCTTGATGTTGCAACTGGCCATGCCCTTCACTGCCCCCTCCCAATCCCTTTGCTTTCACTTTTCTTTCTTTCTGGAGGGCGGTTTGGGGGAATGAATGGAAGACTTTCTTGATGATTGTTGATATCAGAAAGGTTCTTCTATTGTGTGAATCTCTTGAATTTGTTCTTTTTATATTTTCCTATTGTATAACTTAATGACCCAGACTCTCTCGAGTAGCCTAGAGCTATATTGGGTATCCTTTGAGCTATATTGACAATGTGTTGGTTGGAATTTATCGTTAGCTTTGGACGACAGCTACCCAAATATTTAAGATATGTTGTAGGATCTTCTACGTGCGTATGCATTATGATTGGGGATGATTTTGTTGCAGCTCCAACCTTGTAGATTACCAGCTTCACCAGAATGCATTTTAATTCTGATCTTCTTGACGCTTTCAAGAAGGATTAAAATGCGTGCGAATAAAAAAAATCTAAAATTCCTAACAAAATAAAAATATTTAAAAGGTGCATTAAATTTCTAACTAAATAATGGAGGAAAGTAACTTTTTCAAGAAGGAATCAAATTTATTTCAATTTTCAAAAGTTCTTATTGTAAATAAAAGAAAAATTATACTTTTCTCAAGAAAGAATCTAATCGTCTTTGTTCCTAAAAATAACAACAATAACAATCCAGCAATTTCCCACGAGTGAGGTCTGGGAAGGTAAGATGTACACAGTCTTACCCCTACCCTAGAAGGACAGAGAGGTTGTTTCCGATAAATCCTCGGCTGGAGGACGGATGAAAAAAAAATGTCAAAAATTAGGAATAACAACAAGATAAAAAAGGCTGAATCCAAGAAAGTAGTTAACTCTATGTAATAATAGCAATTTATGAATAAAAGAATATCATACTAACACTAATACTATCGAACTGGGTAAGACAAAGAGAAATGCTCGACTCCTACCAGCCTTATACCCTAATCCTCGACCTCCCCATCCTCCTATCTAGTAGGAGTGCTTATCGAGCAGATTGAGCGGATTATTATGCTTAACGGTTGGGATTATCGGTTATCAGATTATAAATATAGTAATCCACTAGCCATCCAATAAGACAACGGGTGGATTAGTATCGGATTATCGGGCGGTTTATCGGCTAAAAAAAATTTGAACCCTAGTTTTCTTTGGTTGCATAGCTAAGAATATTATTCTGTAAGTTGTCAGATTTATTTATTATTGGTATACTAAAAAGCACTAAAAGGAAGTGCCTTTTATTCTTACTCTTCAGGACAATCGTACAATCAAGGAATATGTATACCAACAATAGAAGAAGAAAGAAGAAATGCACGTAACTTCTTAAGCTACATCATTTTGGGAACATGCTTTTCAATATAATGTAAACATGAACTGTTTTGACGGCAAAAGAAAGGGGAAACAATAGTTGGGAATTCAAAATAGAGTACATTGAAGTTCCCAAGAGTACCTTAAGGTTCAAAAATTACTTTATATATGTAGAGGTAAAAGTATAAATATAAAAATTCTTAACGGACCATCTCAACCTCCCCTCCCGCATCTTTTCCTCCACAGGGGCCACTCCCACCTTATCCCGAGTAATTTCATTCCCAATCTTATCCAACCTGGTATGCCCACACATCTACCTTAATATCCTCATCTCAGCTACTTTTATCTTTTGGACATGAGGGTTCTTGACAGGCCAACACTCTGCTCCATACAACATAGTCAGTGTAACTACAACCTTGTAGAACTTACCTTTTAAGTCTCAGCGGCACATTCTTATCACACAAGACACCGGAAGCGAGCCTCCACTTCATCCATCCTGCTCTTATATGGTGCATGACATCCTCATCAATCTGCCAGTTATCTTGTATTATAGATCCAAGGTACTTGAAACTACCTCTCTTGGGGATGACTAGTGCTCAGGCCTCACTTCCTTATCTGCTTCCTAGGTAATGTTGTTGAACTTGCACTCCAAGTATTCTGTCTTGGTCCTGCTTAACTTGAAACCCTTAAACTCTAGGGTCTGTGTCCAAACCTCCAGCCTCTCGTTAACACTACCTCGCATCTCGTCAATCAAAACTATGTCATCAGCAAATAATATACACCATGGCGCCTCTCCTTGAATATGCTGCATTAATGCGTCCATCACCAAGGAAAATACAAATGGGCTAAGAGCTGATCCCCGGTGCAACCCCATCACAATCGGAAAGTGTTCCGAGTCTCCTCCCTCTGTCGTAACCCAAGTCTTAGCTCCATCATACATGTCCGTAATCACTATAATATAGGCTAGTGGGACCCCTTTATCCTCCAAGCATCTACAAAGCACATCTCTCGGGACTTTGCCATAAATTTTTTCTAGATCAATGAACACCATATGCAAGTCCTTCTTCATCTCCCTATACCGCTCCACTAATCTCCTTACAAGGTGAATGGTTTTCATAGTTGAATGCCCCAGCATAAATCGAACTGGTTCTCAGAAATGGATACATTGCTCATCACCGTCATTTCAACAACCCTTTCCCGAACTTTCATCGTATGTCTAAGCAGCTTAATCCACTTATAATTATTGCAACTTTGGATATCGCCTTTGTTATTATACAACGGAATCGTCTTACTCCACCTCCATTATTCGGGCATCTTTTTGGTCCTAAAAATAACATTGAACGGCCTAGTTAGCCACTCCAAACCTGTCCTAACTCCATTCTTCCAAAATTTCACAGGGATTTCGTCTGTCCTGGTTACTCTACCCCTGTTCATCTTGCGCGTAGCCCCTTCGACCTCATTTACTCTTATGCGCCTACAATACCCAAAATCTCGATGAATATCGGAGTGCTCCAAATTGCCTAACACATTGTTCCTATCACCCTCTTCATTCAGGAGTTTATGTAAGTATGTTTGTCATCTCTGTCTAATATGAGCCTCTTCCATCAAAACTCTACCTTCCTCATCTTTGATGCACTTAACTTGATCCATATCACAGGACTTCCTCTCTTTCACCTTGGATAGCCTGTATAACTTCTTCTCCCCGTTTTGGCCCCAAGCTCTTCATAAAGAAGCCCAAACACCGCAGTCTTAGCCACAATAACCGCTAACTTCGTCTCCTTCTTAGCCCTCCTATACCCCTCCATGTTCATCCTCTTTTCCTCCTCGTCCATGCTCTCTATAAACTTCAAGTACGCCGCTTTCTTGTCTTCCACTTTCTTCTGTACCTCCTCACTCCACCACCAATCACCTTTGTGGCTGCTAGAGAAACCCTTCGAGACCCCTAATGCCTCTCTCGCAACTACTCTAATACACTATGTTGTCGTGGTCCAGATACATCTCACGTCCCCACTGCTCCTCCGGGCTCCCACAGCCAGGAACATTCCACTCAACTTATGCGCTTTATCATATGTCAAGGCACCCCACCTGATCCTACGTTGACCATACACAACCCTCTTCTTCCTCTTTCTCATGATCTAAAAGTCCATCACCAATAACCTATGATGAGTCGTGAGATTCTCGTTTGGTATAAACTTGCAATTCATTCACAGACCCTTATCACACTTTCTTAGGATTAGATAATCAATTTGAGTTTTGGCCAACAATAAAAATACATATTAATGTAGATAAAAAAGTAACTTTTCAAGAAAAATTGTTGTCTTCAAATGATAATTCTTAACATTTCAAAAATAAACTCAACAGAAACATATTAATTGTAGTTACTCCATCTGTTTTAAAAATATTAGCATTATTTTTATTAGTTCGTTTCAAAAGAGATTGACACCTTTCAATAATTCTTTAATAAGAAGCAATTATGTTAGATTTCAGAGAATCCTTGAGCTGAAGAACCCTAGTAATGGTGGAAGCATGTGCAGAGAGAAAATGAATTGGAGAAGAAGGAATGAGAGAAATATCTTCTGTATTCTTCAATGTAACAGTACAAGGTATATATACATGTACACTTAATTTTCAACTCCTTAACAGATTATTGGTCCTTGCACTACTCCTAATAACTGAATGTAATATCCATACACTAACTAACTGCTTTCCTCACTATTTATTACGTTACTACTTCTGTTTCTACATCCCCCCTCAAGCTAGGTGGTAACTTCAAGTGATAAGTTATGGTACTTTGAGTTTTGATGATTTGCCAAACAGTCTTGAGGAGCCAGTTGTGATAAGCTCCTTATGTTAGGTTCTCATGGGGAATATGGCTGATTCGTACGGGGAACGGTGTGGAGATCTGGTTCGTAGGGGAAATATCTTCAAAGTTTGTCGTCATCAAAAAGGGGGAAATTGATATGTTACAAGTACCTTGGGCATAGGTACTTTACTTTATGTTTTGATGATCTAACAAAATTACCATCCAGAACCAGATAAGGAACCTGTTACACATTTAACAAGACCTCGAGATCACAAAGTTCTAGGTTGGGGTCCAGTGTAGGATATAACTCAACTCTTCAGAGTGAAAGGAACAGCTGAGGAAGCAAGTTCCTACCAGTTCCCGAGGAGACTGTATGAAGTCAACTCTCTAGCAGGACAGTTGCTGCCTGAACACGCTACTTCACATGTATAGTGCAATAGTCAACTTTCTATGGAAGAATTTTTACCTACCTTGCTTACATCATTGTAAGGGATTTCACACACGTATAAATACAATCAAGGAAGGTAAAAGAACTTACTTCATGAGAGAACCAGATAAAGGACCTGAAGCATGCCTGGTACAATCATTCAAGTTAATCGACTCAAGATAATTTTGGCAGTGTGCTTTTAGATTCACAGGAACCATATTAGAGACCTGATACCTTGGTGTTCCCCTAACATAAGTATAAGTCAACTGTACAGCTGTAAAGAAACTACAGAAAGTGACTGCTTGCAACTGTACACGCAACAGTTCAGCAGACAGTGCAACAATCACTTCACATTGAGAAGAGGCATGTACTAACCAAGATTTGACATCACTAAGGTGATGTCTTTTGTAGTATAAACCAGGTTCAAGGCACAATACATTCCTCTTCAAGACTTGCAAAATCAGAAACGAAAATACTAAGTTCTTGCAACAACCTCTCTCAAGAACAAAGCTGCTGTAACCTCAAGGACCTGATCCAAGATCGAAGATATCTTAATTCCTTAGATTTGTTGAGTCTTTGTTATTTGTTCTTCATTATAACTCCTATCTTGCTTTCTTAGAAGCTATTTTTTTAGGAAACCCAAAATCCGTAAACTTTTCAGTTTATGTTGTGACTAGGTTTAGTCATAAGTTAAAGTCTTTGTAACTAGAGAGTTACAAAGCGTCTTGTAATAAGTGTTATTATAAGTTAGAGTGAGTAAAAGCCTTTGTAACAATAGAGTGACAAAGTGGCTTGTGGTGAGAGCATCACAAGTTAGTTAAAGTCTTTGTAACTAGGGAGTCACAAAGTGGCTTGTGACAAGTTAGTTGAATTCTTTGTAATAGAGTCATTACAAAGTGGCTTGTAATAGGTGTTTACAAGTTAGTGAAGCTGAAATCCTACAAGTGTAGGTCATGGTTTTTGTCCCCTTGAGTTGGGATTTTTCCACGTAAAAATCCTATGTGTTCTTTACTTACTGTCGAGCTACTGTGGAACAATTAGAGAACCTGATTTCCTATACTGGTTAGTTTTATAGTCTGTTGCTTATAGCGGGAGCTTATAGAGAATCTGGTTCTCTATACAGTAGGAACTTATCCTGTGTCTCATTTACATATTGGTTCAATAGTTAGCACTGTGGGAACTAATATAGGACCATATCGCTATACAGTTTGGTTCATTAGTATCTTCAGTGGAAACTCATAGAGAAACTGGTTCTCTATACAGTCTGGTGGAAGCGCAGTTTCCAACATCAAGTAAATCTAGCCTGAAAACTAAGTACTCATGCTAAGCTCTAGGCAGTTCTTTAGTTAGTACATCTGCCAACTGTTCTTTGGTTCCCACATACTCTATCTTGATTAGTCCCTGCTGAATTTTTTGTCTTATGAAATGGCAATCAATCTCTATGTGTTTGGTCCTTTCATGAAAGACATGGTTGACAGCTATTTGTATGGATACTTTACTGTCAGTGAAGATAGTAGCTGGCAATTCAAACACCACTCCAATATCCTTGAGTAATCCAAATATCCGTACTAGTTCATCCACTGTTGTTGCAATACTCATGTACTCTGATTCTGCAGATCTTCTAGAAATAGTTCTTTGCTTCTTTTTACTTCTATGATATCAGTGAATTCACATGCTTTATGAAGAAACCAAACACAGACTTCCTAGTCAAAGGGCATGCTGCCCAATCAACATCATAGAAGGTTGAGATTACATCTCTCTTTTGACTAGACAGAAGCACACCTTGCTCAGGGTGATTCTTAACATACTTGATCACCTCGAGTGTTACCTCCATATGAGAATTCTTAGGATTTTGTATGAAATGACTCAGATTTGAACACTAAATGCAATGTCTGGTCTTGTTACTGTCAGATATAGGAGTTTTCCCAGTAACCTATGATAGCTAGTAACATCTGGTAATAATGCATCATCCAAGTTATTGATTGTGCCTGTGCGTTTATCATACTCTTGAGTAGTGAGTTTCACATTCACTTCAAGAGGTGTAGTAGCAGGTTTTGCAGTACCTAAGCCAAGTTCAGAAACAAGCTCTAATGCATACTTTCTTTGATGCATTAGAATACCCTGTGATGATCTTGCAAACTCTATCCCAAGGAAGTATTTCAACTCCCCTAGGTCCTTCATCTTAAAAGTCTTCTGTAGTGTTGCTTTGGTCTTTTTTACTAGCCTCAAATCAGGTCCTGTGATGAGCATATCATCAGCATAGACTAGTATAACCACAATGCAGCTCCCAGTCCCTTGTACAAACAAAGAGTGATCATGTTGACTTTGTATGAAGCCAAAACTAATCAATGCCACTGATAACATTGCATTCCACTGTCTGGGTGCTTGTTTGAGACTATACAAGGATTTCAAGAGTCTGCAAGCTGGCCTACTCTCCCTGATTCTGAAATCCGTGAGGAAGAGTCATATATATATTTCATTATGCAAATCTCCCTATAGGAAAGCGTTGTACACATCCAGTTGATGGATATGCCAATGCTCTAAAGCTGCAACAGAAAGTATGGTTTTAACAGTGACCATCTTAACAATTGGACTGAAAGTTTCTTGATAATCAATTCCTTCCTGCTGGCTGAACCCTTTGGCCACCAACCTGGCTTTAAATCTTTCAACCTCCCCTATAGCTTTGTATTTCACTTTAAATATCCATTTGCAACCGATAGGCATCTTGCCTGGAGGAAGTGACACAACTTCCCAACTGTGATTAGCCTCCAAGGCTGCTATTTTGAGTTCATAGCCTCCACGCACCTTGGGTCTTTAACAACTTCTTCACAAGAGGAGGGCTCCATAACAGTGGAGAATGCTGCAATATAAGACTGATAAGAGGGAGAAAGACTGTCATAGGAAACATAGTTGGCCATGGAATATGGAGTAGTAGTGTTAGGAGGCTGAGTGACAAAGTCCTTGAGCCATAGTGAAGGATATTTAGTTCCAAGAGATCTTCTCAGCGTAGGACAAAGCTCAGGAGCAGCAGAGAAAGAGTTATTCCTACCTTCTGATAAGGTAGGTGACAATTGATCACCAGATGAAGAAGTAGATGAATTGATGTGAGGAGAGAGACAGATATTTGTGAACACTTCTTCACAACTAGGAGGTGAAGGAAGTGTCTTGAATATAGAGAGACAGATAGAGAGTCCTTGAATGGAAATACATCCTTTCTGATGATAACACCTCTATTGAAAAAAAAATTGTTGTGTTGGAATATCTACGAGAATATAACCTTTTTGAGTATCTGAGAATCCCATAAGCATAGTAGGCTTGGACCTAGGCATAATTGTATCTGTCTCCTACACTTGCTTAGCAAAACACAAGCAGCCTAGAGTCCTAAGGTGTCCTAGCTAAGGCTTCCTATTGTACAACAACTCATAAGGTAAACACCCCTTCAATAATGACGATGGCAGTCTGTTGATCAAGTATGCTGCAGTGATAACACAATGACCCAGAACTTGATTGGAATGTTAGCTTGAAACCTCAGAGTTCTGGTGATTTCTAGGAGATGCATGTGCTTCCTCTCAGCTACCCCATTCTGTTGAGGAGTGTAGGCACATGTGGTTTGATGAAGGATTCCAAGGTTATTAAACACAGTTTTACACACTGAATTTAGAAACTCAGAACCATTTTCAGATCTCACCATTTTTACTATTTTATTGAACTGTGTATGAACAAAGGCAATGAACTGTGGTAATACAATACCTGGTTAGTTTAGCACAAGGACAAACACAACAATTATTGATGGCATTAGTAATACTAGCTAGTTTTATGGAAAATAGTTTCTTCAGAACAATAATAGACACATGGCCAAGTCTCATGTGCCATAAGACTATATCGTGGGACTGATTGAGCGGTTAGCCTTTGAGCTAACAGTTGCCAAGGACACATCAGTCAATCTCTTATTTCCATGTTGTTGTAGGAAGTACAGATCATCTTTTTAACTACCAATCTCCTTCACCCTGCCATTGAAGAGATCCCGAAATGCACAAAAATTATGATAGAAAGAGGCAAAGCACCTTAAGTCCCTTTTCATTTAAATGACAATGATAACAGATTATACTTGAACTGTGGTACGTAGAATACTTCTTTTAGAGTGTTGTTGTTGGATATCTGACTATCTCCAACATGAGTTACTTGAGTGACATCTCCATTTGGCAAGAGAACTTTTCTAGAGAGAGGGTTCAACTATACAGGCTTTATTTAATAGATTGACATTGGAAATCATGTGGTTAGTTGCCCCTGTGTCAATGATCCACTCTTGTGGACTAGTGGAAGCTAGTAAAGCAATACTAGTACCTGCTGCATTAGCTTGAGAAGTAGGTGAAGGACTATTGCTGTTTACTGAAGAAGAGCTGACTGTGTTGCTATTCATAGATTTGCATGATTTTATCATACTGTTCCTTGGTGAAGGGAAAGGCACTACCTCCTCCATGTTGTAGTTGTTGTTCCATACTTGCAGTGTGATTGTTGTTATGCAAAGGTTGAATAGATCTTGGCTGCATAGTAGTCATCTGAGAACCAGAGTTTGGTTGTCTACAAGACCATGTGTAGGAACTGTCACGCCCCAAACCTGGGGAGGCGTGACTGGCACCCGGTGCCGCGCTGGCCCGAGCGAACCATTCTATAACTCATTCATTCCTTATGTAACTATCATGGGCCAACATGGCCACAACTCGTAATGTACAACTGTAAGTGGACAACACCGTATCAATAAACTATCGTTCTTAAAACATGAATACATATGAGCCATCAAGGTCTCTGATATACTATACAAAATGCACCTCTGTCTACAAAGCCTCTACGATTATTTGACATCAAATGGAACAGGGTACCGAACTACCCATAAGTCTGTAGCAAAACTCTAACACGATGACTCATAGTCTCGGCTGCACTCCGAATGAGGTGGAGTTTTACCGATCATTTGCTGAATGCCAATCTCGTCTACAATGAGGGCTCGTCAAACTGATTATCTATACCTGCAGGCATGAATGCAACATCCCCAACAAAAGGACGTCAGTACGAATAATGTACTGAGTATATAAGGCAGAACTGAAACATAACAATATGTCAACATTTATATAAAGACATATAAAAATCAACCTGAATCTCTGAAGTGCCACCTTATATGAATACTTATTATATATATATATATATATATATATATATATATATATATATATATATATATATATATATATATATATATATATGTGTGT
>MDKF010960433.1:0-19098 GCA_026770625.1 Nicotiana glauca
TCTTTTAATAATAATCCCGTTTCGATTGTCCTTTAATTGGAAAAACTCCCTCGCGCCCCCGCGGCGCGCCAAAAGAAGGTGTGACAAAGTACAATCAGCATTTAGCCTCAAACTTATGAGCCGATGAGTGAAATTTATATCCATATTCGTACCACTGTAGTGTGACTCCCGGTTGGTAGATGACATAAGTGAATTTGGACCAAGAAGTGTGTTTGCTATTGAATGATTGGTATGCGTCCATGTACCCCTAAGCTGGTGGAGGCAGCCTGTAGATAGGCCGGATATTCTCCAAAGAAGCGTTGACCGATATCTTATGCACTGTGACCGTGTAGTTCTCATATTCTGGAGATTTGCGTAGAATTCCCTAACAAGCATGACATTGGTAGTGATCGGCTCCTCAAAAAATATATCCAGGTTATGCCGCCTCAACTCGTGTGGTATATTTGGGCAGGAAATCCCCAGTGCATTGGGGTCCATGGCTTGTTCTGGGAATATTGTTTTGGCCTCTTCTTCGTTAAACCTATCCTGTGCCTTGGCGGACATGAACTTTTGACTATTGAAGGGCCTGTATCAACCGACTTTCGAGGCCTACCCCCAGGGTTGGCTGTAGATGGGCAACTAGAGGAGGACCTGTTGCTTGGCATTTGTGGGGAGCCATTATACCAGTAAAGGGAATTAGAAAAAGGGTAAAGATTGAGGAAGAGAATAGAGGTGGTGTTGTGTGTAGTTGGGTATATAGGAGGAGGAATGGATGAAGAAGATGAAGAAGAGGAAGAGGGGTTAGGGTTGGGTAGGCGTGTGGGTTAGGAATAAAGATTGGGGAAATTAGGAGGGGTGGGGCGGGTGTTTTTGTTAGAGTTAAATGGGTTAAAGGAAAAATAAATAAATAAAACTGCGGAACTTACCTGGACTAGCGCGGGCTGCGCGCTGGATTATCCCGGGCGTGCTAGTTCAGTGAGCACGGGGCAGAAGGAAACCCCATTAGCGCGGGTTGCGCGCTGGCTTAGCGCGGCTGCGCTAGTGGGTGTGATATTGAGGTAGAATATAACTCCATTAGCACGGGTTGCGCGCTAGTGCTTGTGATATTGAGGCAGACTATAACCTTATTAGCGCTGCCTTAGCGCGGGCGCGCTACTTCAGGTTTTCCAGGCATTTTTTTTTTTTGTTATTTATGTATGAAGTTACACACTACACTTACAATACATTCTTGGGTTGCCTCCCACGCAGTGCCCGATTTAACGTCGCGACACGATGCAATTAGTTGAGCCATCACTCCTCATTCGCGTACTGGGGTTCTTTCAAATGGATCACCACTGTATCCCCTTTTTTCAGCTATTCCAAGGTAATGTTTCAACCTTTGCCCATTTACTGAGAACTTGTTTGTCCCATCTTCTGATTCAATCTCCACTTGTGAACATTTGCACCACTCTAAATGGTCCTGACCATCGGGACTTTAACTTACCCGGAAACAATCTCAACCTTGAATTATATAGTAGTACCTTGTCACCCAGTTTGAAATCTCTGTCCACAATGTGTTTGTCATGCAGCTTCTTCATTCTTTCCTTGTATCGCCTCAAGCTTTCAGAGGCTTCATATCTAAATTCTTCCAACTCATGCAACTCTGTCATTCGATTTTGTCCAGTTGCGTTAGGATCCATGTTCAATTGCTTTAGTACCCACCAAGCTCGATGTTCTAGCTCTACGGGTAGATGACAGGCCTTCCCAAATACCAACTTCTATGGTGACATACCTATTGGTGTTTTGAATACAGGTCTATTGTCCCAGAGTGCGTCATCAAGCTTCTTTGCCCAATCAGTTCGTGTGGCATTTACCGTTTTGGTTAGTACACTTTTATCTCCCTGTTGGACACTTCAACTTGCCCACTGGTTTGCGGATGGTAAGGGGTGTCCACCTTGTGGCGTACATCATATTTTGCAAGTAGTTTCTCGAAGGCACTATTACAGAAGTGAGTGCCTCTATCACTGATGATAGCTCGTAGTGTCCCAAACCTGGTGAATATGTTCTTTTTCAGAAATCCTACCACCACTCTTGAATCATTAGTGGGCAACGCAGCAGCCTCTACCCATTTAGACACGTAGTCCATAGAAACAAGGATGTACTTATTGCCAAATGAGCTAACAAACGGACCCATAAAGTCAATTCCCCAAACATCAAACACCTCTACCTCTTGAATCGGGTTTATCGGCATCTCATGGCAACGAGAAATGTTCTCGGTCCGCTGGCATTCATTGCAGCCCTTTACCTAGAGATGCGCATCTCTAAACACAGTTGGCTAAAAGAATCCGGCCCCTAGCACTTTTTCAGCTATCCTGACCCCTGCAAAATGTCCTCCGTATGTTGATGCGTGACAAGCCTGCAAAATCAAAAATTGTTCTATCTCGGGGACACACCTCCGGATAATATTATCAACACATATTATAAACAAATGAGGCTCGTCCCAATAGTACATGCGGCAATCATGAAAGAACTTTTTATTTTGGACAGATGAAAGGTCATATGGAACTATACCGCAGGACAGGTAGTTTGCAAAGTCTGCATACCATGGCACATCCTCAAGACTAGCTGCGAGCAGCTGCTCGTCTGGAAAGGTTTCCAGAATCTCTTCGACCTTGACTGATTTTTCAGCTCCTTCAAGTCGTGATAGATGATCAGTGACTTGGTTTTCTGTGCCCTTACAGCCACAAATTTCGAGGTCAAATTCTTGCAACAGCAGCACTCAACAAATCTGGCGTGTCTTAGACTCCTTCTTCTCAATTAGGTACCTGAGAGATGCATGGTCAGTGTATACAATTACCTTGGAACCACCGCTAACATCTCCTTCTCCGTCATAGTGTAGTTGAGTTATGCACCGCTTAGCGTTCTGCTTGCGTAGTAAATTGGGTGCATCAGCTTATCCTTTCGCTGCCCCAAGACTGCTCCTATGGCATAGTTGCTTGCATCACATATAAGCTTAAATGGTTGCTCCCATTTGGGTGCAACAATGATGAGTGCAGTTACCAACTTCTTCTTTAGTTCCTCAAATGCCAACCTGCAATCATTAGAAAACACAAAGGGCTGATCCTTTTCAAGGAGTTTGCATAATGGGTTAGCAATTTTGGAAAAATCTGTTATGAAACGCCGATAGAACCCGGCGTGTCCCAGAAAATTTCTCACCACCTTGAATGAAGTGGGTGGTGGTAGCTTCTCAATCACGTCAACCTTAGCACGGTCAATTTCAATTCCTTTACTGGACACTCGATGTCCCAAGACTATTCCTTCATGTACCATAAAATGGCACTTCTCCCAGTTTAGCACTAAATTTGTCTTCACACATCTTTTAAGCACTCTCCTTAAGTTGTGAAGACAGTCTTCGAATGAATCCCCCACAACGGAGAAATCATCCACAAAGACCTCCATAATATCCTCCACCATATCTGTGAAGATGGCTAACATGCACCGTTGAAAAGCCGATGGTGTATTACACAACCTAAAAGGCATTCTCCGAAAGGCAAAGATGCCATATAGACAGATGAAGGGTGTTTTCTCGCTATCTTCGGGGGCTATTAATATCTTATTGTACCCCGAATATCCATCCAAGAAACAAAAGTGTGATCTCCCGGCCATCCTATCTAACATTTGGTCAATGAAAGGCAAGGGAAAGTGGTCATTTCGGGTGGCGGTGTTCAATTTCTGATAATCCATGCAAATCCTCCACCCTATGACTGTACGAGTTGAGATCAACTCATTGCTCTCATTTTGCACAACAGTCATTCCTCCCTTTTTCGGCACACATTGGACATGGTTGACCCAAATGCTATCAGAGATTGGGAAGATGATTCCCGCATCTAACCATTTGATAACTTCCTTCTTTACAACCACTTTCATGTTTGGGTTCAGCCTTCACTGATGTTCTCTGGAAGGTTTGTGCCCCTCTTGCAGGAGAATCATATGCATACAGAAGGCTGGGCTGATGCCCTTTATGTCTGCCATGGCCCAGCCAAAGGTAGTCTTGTTTTCTTGCAGTACCTGTAAGAGTCGTTCTACCTACACATCTAGCAAACCGGATGATATAATAATAGGCAAGGTCGAATCAGGGCCTAAGAACACATACCTGAGGTTATTTAGGAGTGGCTTTAGCTCCAGTTTGGGTGGTTACTCTATTGATTACTTTGCTGGAGGTGTAGCCCTTTTTTCTAATTCAAGGGACTCAAATTGAGGTTCCCTTGTCTAGAATCCTCGGCCTTCAAGTGCCATGACCTAGTCCGCTAACCCTTCACCATCCATCTCTTCTAAATTTTTCAGACATGCTTCCAATGGATCATTAACAGTCAAGGTTACGTCGTCCTTTTGCAGAATCAGAACTAGTGTATCAACTAAAAAGCAATTAGCATATTCGCTGGGTCTTCTCATAGATTGCTGAACATTGAATAAGTTCAATCTCTTTTTTAGTTCCCCAGTCTCACAATCGATCAATGCTCTGCCAGTCGCCAAAAATGGTCTACCCAAAATGAGAGGTATCACTTCATCTACCTGGAAGTCCAGAATAACAAAGTCTGTTGGGAACAAGAACTTCCCAACTTGCACCAACACATCATCCAGAATACCAGTTGGCCTTTTCACCGTGCGGTCAGCTAGCTGTAGTAGCATAGAAGTCGGTCTAGCTCTGTCGATGCCTAAATTAGTGTACACAGCCAGCGGCATCATATTTATGCTGGCCCCCAGGTCACATAATGCCTTTGCAAAGGCGCAACTCCCAATTGTGCATGGAATAGTGAAGCTACCTAGATCAGACATCTTTTCAGTTATCGGTCTTATCACTATTGCACCACAGGTCTATGTAAGAGTCACAGTGGAAAGATCCTGAAAAATCAAACTTCCGTGACATTAGATCCTTCATCATCTTTGCGTAATCGGGCATCTCCCTCAAAGCATCCATCAAAGGAATATTCAACTGAATTTGACGCAACATCTCTATGAATTTCTTGTATGGAACTTCCTTCTTTTGTTTAACCAGTCTCTGGGGGAAAGGTGCAGGTATCACCCTTTATGCATTGCTTACTGGCTTCTCTTTGTTGGAATTTTCTGCATAAGAGGTGCCACCTATTCTGCAGTTTGCTCATTCATATTTTCTTTGCCTTTTTTCCCCTAACTCTGCTCAACCACCACTTCAGTAAGCTCTGTTGGTTCCTCCACCTCTAACAGAACTGGAGCGACTGTTGTACTCTCCTGCCTGGCTTGTAGATTCTCCTATTCTCTGTCTAAATCTCTCCTATTCCGGAGACTTACTGCCATCGGCTGATTTGAGTTTTGCTCCTTGGGGTTTATGTTAGTGTCTATAGGCAAGGTTCCCTGAGGACAGTTGTTCAAAGCCATGGACAGTTGTCCCAGCTGCGTTTCAATATTCTTTATGGCTGAATCATGCACTGCCAATTTTTTCTGCACTTTATTATTTGTCCCAATGAGTTGCTGAAGCATACCCCTGATTTCTACCATGTTGTTATCTTGCTGCTGAGAAGGTGGTTGGTAAGTTAATTGTTGTTGATTTTGCTGTGGATAGCCTTGTGGTTTCTGATATGGTACTGGCACCAATTGGTTTTGAGGATGCATACCCCCAGGTTGTTGCATATTAGGCCTATACTGCTGATTTTGCTACAGTCACCATTGTTGTGCTTCCTATCTCTCCCCCCCATAGTTGTTGACATAATTTATATCTTCTCGTGCCCCTTGATTTTCACCTTCACCGCTCCATGAACACATATAAGACTGATTAATACAAGGTATACATAGTCCTCCATTCATTGTATCAACAATGTGCACATGTTTTGTACCCATCTCATCAATCTTCTTTGTCAATATGCTTACCTGGGTCATGAGTATGGCCGTGTTCTTTGCATGCGAATTATTGGGATCAAGAGGAACTGAATGCACTATGGGTGCCAGTGTTGTACCTTTAGTCATCCACCCCAAATTTTGTGATATCTTATCAAGAAGGATTTTGCACTCGGTGAATGTTTTACTTAGGAGTGCACCTCCAGCTGAAACATCCACATTAACTTTCAAATTGTCAGCTAGCCCCATGTAGAATCTCTGGCCGATCATCTGGTCTGGAATGCCATGGTGAGGACACTTCACTAACATCCCTTTAAATCTTTCCCAAGTTTCTTGCGAGGACTCAGTTGGCTGCTGCTTATACTGCAATATTTCATCAATCTATCTTGCAGTCTTGTTAGGCGGATAAAATTTGTTCAGGAACTGCTTGACTAATTCCTCCCAAGTGGTAATGGAGCTGATAGGAAGCAAATTTAGACAAGTCTGAGCTTCCCCGGTTACAGAGAATGGAAACAGTAGCAACTTGATGGCTTCCGAAGTCACATTTGGCTACCTTTGGTTCATACAAATTGACAAAAAAAAAATCAAGTGTTGTTGCGGGTCTTCAATGTGTGACCCGGAGAACAATCCTTTATTCTGTAGTAAATGGAGCATATTGTTGGTTATCTGGAAGGTCTCCACTTGGATTGCGGGCACAACTATGGCAGTGGCCAGGTTATCAGCTGTGTGTTGTGCCCAATCATAAAGTGCAGCCTCGGGCACAAGAGGTGCCACTACTCGTATGGTAGGGTTTGCTCATGGATCCCCAACGTTTCCATTGACGTTGTCTACGTCACCCATGTCAAATGCGAGCTTGTGTGATTGTTGGGATTGTTGAAGTCTCTTGTTGGCACGGTTCAATGCCCTGAATGTTTTCTCGGGGTCGGAGAGTCCTTCTAGCATTCTCTAGTCCTCGAAGAACTTCTAGGCATACACCTAATTTCCACAAGAGTTCAAATGTTAGAATTTTAATGAAAAGATTGGGTCTAGAGAAAACTGACTACATTTAGAATTTTTGTACTTCTTTCAATTGTAATTGATAACACCGTTAATTCCCCGGCAACAGCGCCAAAATTTGATAACGCCAATTTATGCCTTATAAAAAGACACACACAGACGTAGCAAATATAGTCTAAGTAATTCTGCCCAGAGTCGAACCATAGAGAATTAATGTATCAAGTACTTTCAAGTACTTTAGTCAGACTTACTAAATTCACACAATCTATTTCCCCAAACTTTGTGATTCACAGTTGATGATATATCTAACAACTAAACTGAAAATAAACTCAGCTGAAAGTTAACTAAGATTGCTTGTATATAATTGGAATAAGGTCTAAGGTAATGGTTTCCCCCGTTGTTTATTTCCTTGGTTGAATATGTTTTACAACTAAGACTTAGTTGTCTCCATCAATCATGAACGCTCCAGCTATCATAAATCTTTCTCAAGCAATTATGATAATTTACTAGACGCACTTCCTCAAGCTACGCTAGCTAGATTCATATTACGGTTCACTTAGATTGCACCTGAGGTATTGTTATCTCTAATCCAACCTCTAAACCCTCAGTTATGACTCTCGTCTATACTCCAGGAGTGATGTTGTTCATACAATCACCTAAATATGCACTCTCTCTCAAGCAGATACATACTAAATAGGGATGGATAATCCCTTTCAATTAACCACAATCACAATGCAGATGAACAAATAGAGATTAACAACAAATTCAAAATTATATTAATATAACAACCAAGTCATTCCCAACGGGTTTCACCAAAACCTTAGATTAAAGTATTTAGCTATTCATGACAATAATGAAAACAACAAAAGAATTCATAGTTATTAATAGAAGAACAATTTAGAGAGATGAGAAATTGTATTTTTCAAGTTTCCTCCTCGCCACTCTTCCTCATTCTCCAAAAAACTAAAACTCTTTCTCTATTGGACTTGTTGAACCTTTTATAGTTTGTGTGGATTTTCTTGGACTTCCGAAATTGCCCCTTTTAAAAGTCTGTTTTCGCCACTAGACTACCGCGGGTGCGCTAAGGCCGCGCTAATGCCTGTGCTAATTGGGTTTCATTCTGTTTTGGGCGTTGAACTAGCGCGGGCGCGCTAAGGCCGCGCTAATGCCCGCACTAGTGGGGTTTTCCACCGGTTTTGTCCCTTCACTCCAATTTTCGTCTCTTCACTCCAATTTTCGCCCAGATCACAATCATAAGCCCTCATTTGATTATCGAACTCCTGTGAAACATCAAAGTCACCATTAGAGCCAATTTTTGCATTATTTACACACTTACAACAGTAGAGGCATCTAAACAGCCTTTTCACATACTGCAAGCGAAAGGTTTGGGAGCCCAAAGCAGTTCATGGACAGAACCCCAGCCAAAAGATAGAACATGTTGCTAGGGGCAAAGCTAAAGGTAGGTAAGATGGTTAAAACGAAGTTTTTGGGTTACACATAGATTGTCGTAACCCCTAGACATACGAGAAGGTTCTAGTGTAATGGCAAAGGGGGTTCAAATATTGCTTCAAGCCATAGGTTCAAATCATATGCGTAACACTCAAGTTTTTCTTAATAACTGTGGTCTCAAGGCCAATCGGCACCTCAACTAATTCAAAAAGGTACCTGCTGCCACCGACCATGTCCACCAAGGCTTGAACAAATGGGGAAAAACTCACTAGTGTTTTTGACTCCACTGAAATTTAAAAATAAGATCTCTTCTCAATCCACTATTCACCTCATCAACCACTAGGCCAAAACATCCTTAAGTTAGAGCCCAAACGTAGGCCAAACTATACAATTTAGCCTATTATCAACACCCCACGCTTAATTCATTACTAGTCCTCGAGCAATCCACCACATCCGACAAGGTTTCTTTTCTAAGCTTTACCCTTAACAACTCACACCATGAACGTTTCACAAAATGTGCAACTAGTTGTGCGCAACCTTTCCTCATGAATCAAACTTGTAGTACCATTCACATTCACACTTACTCAAGCCACTCTATACAAGAGTCAAGACTTACCTTTCCGTTATGAATCACATGCCCTCACATCACACAAGAGAGTAGTTCCACGTACAATGATATTTAGGACAATTAGGGACTAAGATAGAAAGAAAAATTTGCTCGCTCTCAAAAAGGACATTCACATGCCACACAGATGTACCATAGGCTTGCCCGTAGTGTAGTACTCTGCTAATCGAGCTCCACTCAATCTAAGATAAATAGGACTTTATATGGTTGTAATGTAGGCTAAGGGACGGGTAGAATCTATTTAGATATAGTGACTAACCTCCCTAAGCACTTTTAATACAATTACATTAAATTTCAAGATCATTATTTTGTCAGCCAACACTCCCCCACATTTATTTAAACATCCCCATACATTAGATGCGATTTTTGTACAAGCTACCACTTATCAATCACTATAAAATATCTTATTCTCTTTTTTTCGTGGTGCTTCTCCTTTTATGCTTCAACATTTAGCACTTTTTCTTTATTTCAATGGTTCCACTCAAAAACCACATCACCACCCTACACTTTTGCTTTTTGCGTATTTTCAATACCATTCTAGTTCTTAGTGAGAGGAAGAATGGTTCAAACAGTATGCTATTCAAACAATTGGGTATGGTTTGCAATGTGGTTGCAAAAGAAACAGTCTTATAAGCTCAACGGGGTTAACTAAGATGTAATGTATTCAAGTAGGTTTACTTTATATGCCTGGCTGAATAAATAAATGCCTATATCCTTTCTAAAACAGAATGAAGCTACTATTTCGTATCGCAAACACACAGGGCAAGTTCTCGGCACAAAATGTAAAGCATGGAACACAGTAATACTTACACACACATGGCACGTGACTCACTCCAGATTAGTATATCAAGACATCTCTTCTTGAGTTTTCAAGTTAGGTACAAACATACAATTTTTAAGGCACTTTACAATATTCAACCCTTGAAGCTAAGCGTTACACTCTAGTGTCTATCGTGTTCAGGTGTATAAACGCTAAGGGTTTTTCATTCGATTTCTAGCTCGTAGCCCATTAACTTAAAACCAAAAAAACAAAGAACTACCTATAACCGGTTCAAGATAAACCCTTGGAAAAGAACCGAGGCCCAAAGAAAAACCAAGTGGGAGTGTTACACTACCTACAACTAAAGTAAAAAAATCTTTTTGTATTTTCTATAGACTAACTTCCCTCAAGAAAATTGTCTAACGGATCCGTCATCAGGAAGAGTCTCTATATTCCATTTTTTTAAACAACCTAATGACTATCGTTCTAACATCAACCTTATCAAAACAATAATAATCACCCAACGAAACAAAGAAAAAATAATGAAGTAGTACAATTACACACATACAATGAAGTATCCCTATCCCCACCCCACACTTAATATAAGGCAAAGTCCTCATGGCCAATTAAATCAAAAATAAGGGAAAGGGAACTTCCCTAACTGCTCAATCTTGGTCGGAGACAGAACCGGCGTCAACATTGCACGCCCGACCCAATGCACGGAGCCAACCCATGATGCGTTTTTCAGATTTCTTCTGCTGGGTGGCCATTTCATCAACACGAGTCCCCAGGTCAGTCACTGATGTCCGTATTTCAACTATCTCCTGCTCCATGTGGTCTAACCGCTGTCCCCGATTGGCCCTAGATGGGCCTGCAATATCATCAGCTTGTGGTTGAGGTGGCTGCTCATCACTTCCCATCTCCTCATCATCAGCTACCTGTTGTTGTTATTCCTCCTCCTTCGCGTCATCACCATCATCAGAGTCATGGCCAATCAATTCCTCAGCGGCTACCACTTCTTTACCTGTGGTGACCCTCTTAGCTGTGAAGGGATGTACTTCAGGCACTCGGCCAACTAAAGCAAGATTGCTCGGTAAATTGTCTTGACGGCACAATCGGGTAACAAGATACGGGTAGTATAACCCATAGCGTTGCACTCGGACCCGCTGGAACATTTCATCGTGTATGACTTGGGCTATGTCAAATGGAGCATTGTTCATAAAGCACCAGATCAGGCACCCTCGAGAGATGTTCACCTCTAACAGATTCTTGGAGGGTAGGAGTCGGTTATTAATAAAGTACAACCAGCATTTAGCCTCAAACTTATGAGACGATGACTGCTCAATCTTGGTCGGAGATAGAGCCGGCGTCAACATTGCACGCCTGACCCAATGCATGGAGCCAACCCATTTAGATTTCTTCTGTTGGGTGTCCATTTCATCAACACACGTCCCTAGTTCAGTCACAGAGGTTCGTATTTCAACTATGTCCTGCTACATGCGGTCTAATCGTTGTCCCCGACTGGCCCTAGACGGGCCTGCAGCATCATCTTGTGGTTGAGCTAGCTGCTCATCACCTCCTATCTCTTCATCATCAGCTACCTATTATTGTTGTTCCTCCTCCTCCGCGTCACCACCATCATCAGAGTCATGGACAATCAATTCCTCAGCAGCTACCACTTCTTTACCTGTGGTGACCCTCTCAGCTGTGAAGGGATGTACTTCAGGCACTCGGCCATCTAAAACAAGGTTTCTTGGCACATTATCTTGAAGGCACAACCTCGTAACAAGAGACGGGTAGTATAACCCACAGCGTTGCACCCGGACCCACTGGAATATTTCATCGTGTATGACTTGGGCCACGTCAAATGGAGCATTGTTCATGAAGCACCAGATCAGGCACCCTCGAGGGATGTTCACTTTTGACAGATTCTTGGAGGGTATGAGTCTGCTATTGATAAAGTACAACCAGCATTTGGCCTCAAAATTAAGAGTTGATGAGTGAAATTTATATCCATATCTGTACCACTGTAGTGTGACTCCCGGTTGGCCGATGGCATCAGTGAATTTTGACCAAGAAGTGTGTTTGCTATTGAATGATTGGTATGCGTCCACGTACCCCTGAGATGGTGGAGGCATCCTGTAGATAGTCTGGATATTCTCCAAAGAAGCGTTGAC
The DNA here is from genome assembly GCA_026770625.1 of Nicotiana glauca. Lineage (NCBI taxonomy): Eukaryota > Viridiplantae > Streptophyta > Magnoliopsida > Solanales > Solanaceae > Nicotiana > Nicotiana glauca. The sequence continues at coordinate 11,837 of MDKF010960433.1, forward strand.
CGATCTCTTACGTACTGTGACTGTGTAGTTCTCATGTTCTGGGAGATTTGTGTAAAATTCCCTAACAAGCATGACATTGGCAATGATCGGCTCCTCCAAAAATATATCCAGGTTCCGCCGCCTCAACTCATGTGGTATATTTGGGCAGGTAATCCCCAGTGAATTGGGGTTCATGGCTTGTTCTGGGACAATTATTTTAGCCTATTTTTTGTTAAACATGTCTTGTGCCTTGGCAGACACAAACTTTTGACTATTGAAGGGCCTTGTATCAACCGAGTTTCGAGGCCTACCCCCAGGGATGGCTGTAGCTGGGTAGCTGGAGGAGGAACCTGTTGTTTGGCATTTGTGGGGAGCCATTATACCAGTAGAGGGAATGAGGAAAAGGGTAAAGATTGAGAAATAGAAGAGAGGTGGTGTTGTGTGTGGTTAGATATGCAGGAGGAGGAATGGAGGGATGGATGAAGAAGAAGAAGAAGAGGGGTTAGGGTCAGGTAGGTGTGTGGGTTAGGAATAAAGATTGGGGAAATTATGAGGGGTGGGGTGAGTGTTTTTGTTTGAGTTAAATGGGTTAAAAGAAAAAAACAAGAAAAAAAATTGCGAAACTTACGTGGACTAGCGCGGGCGCGCACTGGATTAGCACGGGCGCGCTAGTTCAGTGAACACGGGGCAAAAGAAAACCCCATTAGTGCAGGCTGCGCACTGGCTTAGCATGGCCGCGCTAGTGGGTGTGATATTGAGGCAGCCTATAACCCCATTAGCATGGGCTGCGCGCTGGTTTAGCGCGGATGCGCTAGTGGGTGTGATATTGAGGCAGACTATAACCTCATTAGCGTTGCCTTAGCGCTGGATTAGCACGGGCGCGCTACTTCAGGTGTTCCAGGCGTTTTTTTGTTTTGTTATTTATATATGAAGTTACACACTTCACTTACAACATATTCTTGGGTTGCCTCCCATGCAACACCTGATTTAACATCGCGACACGATGCAAGTAGTTGAGCCATCACTCCTTATTCGCGTACTGAGGTTCTTTCAAATTGATCACCATTGTATCCCTTTTTTCTTCAGCTATTGCAAGGTAATGTTTCAACCTTTGCCCATTTACTGAGAACTTGTTTGTCCCATCTTCTGATTCGATCTCAACAGCTCCACGTGCGATCATTTGCACCACTCTAAATGGTCCTGACCATCGGGACTTTAACTTACCCGGAAACAATCTCAACCTTGAATTATACAGTAGTACCTTGTCACCAGGTTTGAAATCTCTGTCCACAATGTGTTTTTCATGCAGCTTCTTCATTCTTTCCTTGTATAGCCTCATGCTTTCAAAGGCTTGATATCTAAATTCTTCCAGCTCATGCAACTCTATCAGTCGATTTTGTCCAACTGCGTCAGGATCCATGTTCAATTGCTTTAGTGCCCACCAAGCTCGATGTTCTAGCTTTACAGGTAGATGACAGGCCTTCCCAAATACCAACTTGTATGGTAACATACCTATTGGTGTTTTGAATGTAGTTCTATAGGCCCAGAGTACGTCATCAAGCTTCTTTGCCCAATCAGTTCGTATGGCATTTACCGTTTTTGTTAGTACACTTTTTATCTCCCTGTTGGACACTTCAACTTGCCCACTGGTTTGCGGATGGCAAGGGGTGGCCACCTTGTGGCGTACATCATATTTTGCAAGTAGTTTCTCGAAGTCTCTATTACAGAAGTGAGTGCCTCCGACAATGATGATCGCTCTTGGTGTCCTAAACCTGGTGAATATGTTCTTTTTCAGAAATCCTACCACCACTCTTGCATCATTAGTGGGCAACGTAGCAGCCTCTACCCATTTAGACACGTAGTCCACATAAACAAGGATGTACTTATTGCAAAATGAGCTGACAAATGGACCGATAAAGCCAATCCCCCAAACATCAAACACCTCTACCTCTTGAATCGGGTTCATCGGCATCTCATGGCGACGGGAAATGTTCCCGGTTCGCTGGCATTCATTGTAGCCCTTTACCCAGAAGCGCATCTCTAAACATAGTTGTCCAAAAGAATCCGGCATCTAGCACTTTCGCAGTTGTCCTGACCCCTCCAAATGTCCTCCATATGCTGATGTGTGACAAGCCTACAAAATCAAAAATTGTTCTATCTCGGGGACACACCTCCGAATAATATTATCAACACATATTCTAAACAAATGAGGCTCATCCCAATAATACATGCAGCAATCACGAAAGAACTTTTTCTTTTGGACAAATGAAAGGTCATATGGAACTATACCGCAAGCCAGGTAGTTTGTAAAGTCTGTATACCATCGCAAATCCTCAAGACTAGCTACGAGCAGCTGCTCATCTAGAAAGGTTTCCAGAATCTCTTCGACCTCGACTGATTTTCCAACTCCTTCAAGTCGTGATAGATGATTAGCGAATTGATTTTCTGTGCCCTTACGGTCATGAATTTCGAGGTCAAATTCTTGCAACAGCAGCACCCAATAAATCAGGCACGGCTTAGACTCCTTTTTCTCAATTAAGTACTTGAGAGCTGCATGGTCAGTGTATACAATTACCTTGGAACCAATCAGATATGGTTGGAACTTGTCAAAAGCAAACACCACCACTAACATCTCCTTCTCCATCACGGTGTAGTTGTACTGTGCACCGCTTAGCGTTCTGCTTGCATAGTAAATCAGGTGCATCAGCTTATCCTTTCGTTTCCCCAAGACTGCTCCTATGGCATAGTCGTTTGCGTCACACATAAGCTCAAATGGTTGCTCCCAGTTGGGTGCAATAATGATAGGTGCACTTACCAACTTATTCTTCAGTTCCTCAAATGCCAACCTGCAATCATTAGAAAACACAAAGGACTGATCCTTTTCAAGGAGTTTGCATAATGGATTAGCAATTTTGGAAAAATCTTTTATGAAACGCCGATAGAACCCGGCGTGTCCTAGAAAACTTCTCACCGACTTGACTGAAGTGGGCGGTGGTAGCTTCTCAATCACGTCAACCTTAGCATGGTCGACCTCAATTCCTTTACTGGACACTCGATGTCCCAGGACTATTCCTTCTTGTACCATAAAATGGCACTTCTCCCAGTTTAGCACTAAATTTGTCTCTACACATCTTTTAAGCACTCTCCTTAAGTTGTGAAGTCTTCGAATGAATCCCCCACAACGAAGAAATCATCTATAAAGACCTCCATAATATCCTCCATTATATCTGTGAAGATGGCTAACATGCACCATTGAAAAGTCGTTGGTGCATTACAAAGCCTAAAAGGCATTCTACGAAAGGCAAAGATGTTATACGGACAGATGAAGGATGTTTTCTCTCTATTTTCGGGGGCTATTGATATCTGATTGTACCCCGAATATTCATCCAAGAAACAAAAGTGTGATCTTCCGGCCAGCCTATCCATCATTTGGTCAATGAAAGGAAAGGGAAAGTGGTCCTTTTGGGTGGCGATGTTCAAATTCCGATAATCCATGCAAATCCGCCACCCTGTGACTGTACGATTTGAGATCAACACATTGCTCTCATTTTGCACAACAGTCATTACCCCTTTTTTCGGCACGCATTGGACAGGGGTGACCCAATTGCTATCAGAGATGGGGAAGATGATTCCCGCATCTAACTATTTGATCACTTCCTTCTTTACAACCTCTTTCATGTTTGGGTTCAACCTTCATTGATGTTCTCTGGAAGGTTTGTGCCCCTCTTCTAGGAGAATCTTATGCATACAGAAGACTGGGTTGATACCCTTTATATCTGCCATTGTCCAGCCAATGGCAGAGTTATTTTCTTGCAGCACCTATAAGAGCCGTTCTACATGCACATCTAGCAAACCGGATGATATAATAATAGTAAAGGTCGAATCAGGGCCTAAGAACACATACCTGAGTTGATTTGGGAGTAGTTTTAGCTCCAGTTTGGGTGGTTCCTCTATTGATGGCTTTGCTGGATCTGTAGCCCTTTTTTCTAATTCAAGGGACTCAAATTAAGGTTCCCTTGTCCAGAATCCTCGGCCTTCAAGTGCCATGACCCACTCTGCTAACCCTTCACCATCCATCTCTTCTAGAATTTTCAGGCATGCTTACAATAGATCGTTAATAGTCAGGGTTGCGCCGTCCTCTTGCAGAATCACATCTACTGCATCTACTAAAGAGCAATTAGCATATTCACTGGGTCTTCTCATAGATTGCTGAACATTGAATATGACTTCTTCATCATTCAGTCTCATTTTTAATTTCGTAGTCTCACAGTCGATCAGTGCTCTGCCAGTCACCAAAAATGGTCTACCCAAAATGATAGGTATCTCTTCATCTACTTGGTAGTCCAGAATAACAAAGTCTGCTGGGAATATGAACTTCCCAACTTGCACCAACACATCATCCAGAATACCAGTTGGCCTTTTCACCGTGCGGTCAGCCAGCTGTAGCAACATAGAAGTCGGTCTAGCTCTGCCGATGCCCAATTTAGTGTACACAGCCAGTGACATCAGATTTATGTTGGCCCCCAGGTCACATAATGCCTTTGCAAAAGCATAGATCCCAATTGTGCACGGAATAGTGAAGCTACCTAGATCAGACATGTTTTGAGCCATCGGTCTTATCACTACTGCACTACAGGTCTGTGTTAGAGTCACAGTGGAAAGATCCTAAAAATCAAACTTCTGTGACCTTAGATCTTTCATCATCTTTGTGTAACTAGGCATCTCCCTTAAAGTATCCATCAAAGGAATATTCAACTGAATTTGACGCAACATCTCCATGAATTTCTTGTATTGAACTTCCTTCTTTTGTTTAACCAGTCTCTGAGGGAAGGGTGCAGGTATCACCCTTTGTGAATCGCTTGCCGACTTCTGTTTGTTGGAATTTTCTCTCACAAGAGGTGCCACCTGTTTTGCAGCTTGCTCATTCATCTTTTCTTTGCCTTTTTTCTCCTGTCTTAGCTCAACCGCCACTTTAGTAAGCTCTGTTGGTTCCTCCACCTCTAACGGAACTAGAGCGACTGTTGTACACTCCTGCCTGGCTTGTAGATTCTCCTGTTCTCTCTCTAAATCACTCCCATTTCGGATACTTACTGCCATCAGCTGATTTGGGTTTTGCTCCTTGGGGTTTATGTTAGTGTCTTCAGGCAAGGTTCCCTGAGGACAGTTGTTCAAAGCCATGGACAGTTGTCCGAGCTGCGTTTCAATATTCTTTATGGCTGAATCATGCACTGCCAATTTTTCCTTCACTTTATTATTTGTCCCAATGAGTTGCTGAAGTATACCCCTGATATCTACCATGTTGTTATCTTGCTGCTGAGGAGGTGGTTGGTAAGTTAATTGTTGTTGATTTTGTTGTGGATAGCCTTGTGGTTTCTAATATGGTACCGGAACCAATTGGTTTTGAGGGTGCATACCCCTAGGTTGTTGCATATTAGGCATGTACTGCTGGTTTTGCTACAATCTCCATTGTTGTGCTCCTTGTTTCTGTCCCCCATAGTTGTTGACATAATTCATATTTTCTCGTGCCCCTTGATTTTCACCTTCACTGCTCCATGAACACACATAAGACTAGTTAATACAAGGTGTACACAGTCCTCCATTCGTTGTATCAATAATGTGCACCTATTTTGTACCCATCTCATCAACCTTCTTTGTCAATATGCTTACCTGGGTCATGAGTGTGGCCATGTTCTCTACATGTGAATTAATGGGATCAAGCGGAACTGAATGCACTACTGGTGCCAGTGTTGTACCTTTAGTCATCCACCCCGAATTTTGTGACATCTTATCAAGAAGAATTTTTCACTCGGTGAATGTTTTACCTAGGAACGCACCTCCAGCTAAAGCATCCACATTTTCTTTCATATTGTCAGCTAACCCCATGTAGAATCTCTGGCCGAGCATCTGGTCTAGAATGCCATGGTGAGGACAATTCACTAACATCCCTTTAAATCTTTCCCAAGTTTCTTGCAAGGACTCAGTTGGTTGCTGCTTATACTGCAATATTTCATCAATCTATCTTGCAGTCTTGTTAGGCGGATAGAATTTGTTTAGGAACTGCTTGACTAATTCCTCCCAAGTGGTAATGGAGCTGATAGGAAGCGAATTCAGCCAAGTTTGAGCTTCCCCGGTTACATAGAATGGAAACAATAGAAACTTGATGGATTCCGGAGTCGCATTTGGCTGCCTTTGGGTCATACAAATTGACAGAAATTTTTTGAAGTGTTGTTGCGGGTCTTCAATGTGTGACCCTTAGAACAATCCTTTATTTTGCAGTAAATGCAGCATATTGTTGGTTATCTGGAAGGTCTCCGCTTGGATTGCGGGCACAGTTATGGCAGTGGCCAGGTTATCAGCTGTGGGTTGTGCCCAGTCATAAAGTGCAGCCTCGGGCACAAGAGGTGCCACTACTCATACGTTGGGGTTTGCTGGTGAATCCCCAATGTTTCCATTGACGTTGTCTACGTCACCCATGTCAAATTCAAGCTGATGTGATTGTTGGGATTGTTGAAGTCTCTTGTTGGCACGGTTCAATGCCCTGAATGTTTTCTCAGGGTCTGAGAGTCCTTGTAGCAGTTCTCCAGTCCTCGAAGAACTTCTAGGCATACACCTGATTTCCACAAGAGTTCGAACGGTAGAATTTCAATAAAAAGATTGGGTATAGAGAAAACTTATTACACTTAAAAATTTTTTACTTCTTTCAATTGTAATTGATAACACCATTAATTCCCCGGCAACGGCACCAAAATTTGATAACGCCAAACTATGCCTTATAAAAAGACACGCACAGACGTAGTAGATATAGTCTGAGTAATTCTACCCAGAGTTGAACCACAGAGAATTAACATATCAAGTACTTTTGTCAGACTTACTAAATTCACACAATTAATTTCCCCGAACTTTGTGATCCACAATTGATGATATATCTCACAACTAAACTGAAAATAAACTCAGTTGGAAGTGCTTGTTGATTTCCATGGTTGAATATGTTTTATAACTGAGACTTAGTTGTCTCATTCAATCATGAACGCTCCAGCTATCATAAATATTTCTCAAGCAATTATGATAATTTACTAGACGCACTTCCTCAAGCTACGCTAGCTAGATTCATATTACGGTTCACTTAGATTGCACCCGAGGTATTGTTATCTCTAATCCAACCTATAAACCATTGGTTATGACTCTCATCTATACTCTAGGAGTGATGTTTGTCACACCTCTTTTTTACGGCGATTACACCCCGGCGAAAGGGATATAAGCAAAAAGAGTTTTTCCAATTAAAG
>MU713351.1:7781-35977 GCA_026770625.1 Nicotiana glauca
TTATAAAATGAATTAATACCTACTAAATGCAAAATTAATTTCCTAAATGCAAATGCATATTTTTATATTTTTTATTTGATTTACATGCACAAATACCATGCAAACAATTAACACAAAATTCACACAAATTATAAAAAATAAGGAAAAATTGTTTCGTTTGAATTTTATGGGAATAAACTCATATATAGGGCAAAAATCACGTGTTCACAGTCGTTTTGAGAGTTATAGCCCTATTTCCCCTATTTATGCTTCTTTATGTATTTCCCCTGTTTATGCTTCTTTATGTATTGTTCAGCTGTGTTGAGTTGTATCGAGTTAGTAGGTTTGGGTTCGGAGTAGTTTTGGAGTGAAATGAACACTTAATCTCTTAGTTAGAAAGCTAAGTTAGAAAAAGTCAATCGAAAGTTGACTTATGAGTAAACGAATTCGGATTTGGTTTTTTTTATTCGATTAACTTCGTTTGGTCATTTTAGACTTAGGAGTGTGTCTGAAATATAATTTGGAGGTCCGTGGTAGAATTAGGCTTGAATTGGCGAAACTTGGAAGTTTAGAAATTCTTAGGCTTGAATTCGAGCTTGATTTGGTGTTTTGGTATTGTTTTGGGTGTTTTGGAGATTCCACTAAGTTCGGGTAGTGATATATGACTTTTTGAAATTATTAGTTGAGGTCTCGTGGGACTCGGGCGAGTATCAGATAGGTTTGTGTTGTGTTGCGCTCGTCTTTCTTATGTTTCGACACAGTTTCTTCAAGCATAGATGATATCATATTGAACAAATGAGCTCCGATTTCATTTTTTGATAAAACATATTATCCGTATCGTAATTACAGACCCGTAGCAAAAAAAATCATTGAATTTGGATATCGTATGAGGATTTTGTGGTCATTTTACTAAGAATTAGGTTGCCAGATTTGTCAATTTAATTACGAAATTGCCATTAACTGCGTATTTAAAAATCTGCACTATTTTCAAATATAAAAACCTACATATCTCATTCATTATAAGGTCAAATTGAGTGATTCAAAGGCCTAACTTTACTAGAATATCACAAGGAATCCATTGGAGTCAAAAAATACGAGTTTTGGGATTGTTTGGCATAAGAAACGAGGTAGAATAGCTCACAAAAAAATATATAAAACTGATATTTGTTCTTTTGGTCATATTTTGAGTTGGGGATCTCGGATTTTGGGCAAGTTTTGAGGCGATATTCACCATATGGATTGGGTTAAGTTTTCTCTAATCGGTTTTGATTATATTTCATAAATCTATTTTCGTTTTTTTAGATTTGACTAATGATTTCAAAGTGAAAACTGAGGGAGTTAGGGTTTAAGTTTTAGCGAGTTTTAAGTGAAGATTTGAGGGATCAAACGGAGTCCGATTTTGACAAATTTTATATGGTTAGACTCGGGAGAGGACGAGGATTATTATTCTTCCATTTTTGACTAATTCCTAGATGTGGGCCCGAGGGGCGGGTTTTGGCCGATTTCGGATTTTTGGCCTATTTTTGAGTTTTTATTGTAGAATTCGATTCTTTAGACTATGTTGATAGTAGTATTCTGATTATGGATAGATTGTGAGCTTTTGGAGATCGAGTCCAGAGACGAGGGCATCCCAGAGTAGGATTTTACGCGTTAGAGATAAGTAACAGTTTTAACTCTGGCTTTGAGGGTATAAACCCGGAAAAATTGATATCATGTGATTGTTTGGTGGTGATACCCACGCTAGGTGACGTGCGTGTAGGTGTGCACCGCGAGGGATTGAGACTTGGTCTGTCCCGTGAGGCTGTGAGGCCTAATGGCTATTAACTGTGGTTATGTGTTTACTTGTTGTTGAACTTGTTTGTCTTTATGTTAGAGATCATGCTTAGGCTTTGCTCATGCTCACATTATTTTTACTCAGTCATAGAATTTATTGTACATGTTTACCTCAGTCTCTATTATTTGCTAATATGTTGTGATACTTGATGTGGGTTGTGTCCCCTTATTTGTTGATGATGGTGAGACTAGTGAGGTATATGATTGAGTAAGACCGAGGGCCTGGTTGTGAGGATATTAATGCCATAGCGCGTGCGTTGTCCGCGTAGCACGTGATTTGACCGTGCGGGTCCAGTTATTTATGTCACACCTCCTTTTTCCTACTGCACCCCGCGAAGAGGGTGTAATAAGGGGAGTTTTTCCAATTAAAGGACAATCGAAACAGGATTTATTATTAAGAGTTGGAGTCGCCACTTGAGAGATTTATGGTGTCCCAAGTCACCGGTTTGAATCCCGAATCGGGGAGAAAGTTGACTCTGTATTACAATCTACGAACAAGAAATCCGGATAAGGAATTCTGTTAATCCGGGAGAAGGTGTTAGGCATTCCCGAATTCCGTGGTTCTAGCACGGTCGCTCAACTGTTATATTTGACTAAAAATATGATTTTAGTACATGTTCAAACCTATGTGCATTTTTACCTTTTAACCGCTTTTGAATATTATTATTTTATAAGAATTGCAACGTCGTGAAAACACATCTCAAACCACGTCACATCAATGTACCTGTGGTTATTGACATATTTCGACTCTGTTGAGATTTGGATTTGGGTCACATTAATGTGCACCCGAGTTCAACAGAGTAAGATTATTAACACGTGCCTAAAGAGACTAACGCGTTATTATTTTGGGGAAGGCCGTAAAGTTCGCTAAACGGCCCGTCCCGAAATTTAAGTATTTATTATAACCATTTATTGAGGGCCCCGCAATTTATGTGTTTCAATCAGCGAAGCTCATCTCATGTGTTTTTAAAAGGGCAAACCTAAAAGCAACTATGATTCTGTACTTTATTTGTCTCTAAAAAAAAGACATCCTAATTTATTCAGTGAGATTATCTAGAGTCGTTATAATCGGGTTACATGAAATACACCCCCGAATTTTGAGAATTAGGCATCGTAACTATGTCACAGGAACCATACCCATAATCACAATGATGTATTAATTAAGATTTTGCCTAAGGCATGCTAACAATTTTGGGATCAATAATTATTTACTATAGACTACATGAACAAAATAGGCTAGCTAGGTATATTTACAAGGATTAGATTAATTTCATCTCTTGTTAAACTAGGCTAAAGAATCAATTAACTCATTACTGAACTTATATAAATTGCTATATCCATCTTAACTCTAATTCTCAAGATTTCCTATTTTTCACCTTCATAAACAAGGTTAAACAAAATTCCCAAACAACACACTAATACAAAAACTAATTCCATCAGTAATATAATCCCCTTTTTAAGCTACTGTCAAGCAAACATCTTAAGCATGCTTTAACTATATTTTTAAACAAATCACTTTAGACTACTGTTAAACAAATATAACAATCATCCAAACATCAAGATATGCCAATCAAGGGACCATGAGCACAAGTAAAGCACTTAACAAAGATACATGTGATCACTTGTAATATTGAAACAGTAAGGAAAAAGAAAACGAACCTTTAAGGGTTTCATAATATACAAAGAAAAGCACACCGAAGAAGCTAACAGTGAACAAACCCGCTACCGAGAGACCGCGTCGAAACCTCGAAACTCACCGGAAAAAGCTTGTCGGAAATGGGAGCTTAAAGCAATGAGCAAAAATCTGAATATAACCTCGATCGGACTTCGACTAAGAACCAGTAGAAACAGTAGTCGAGACTTACTCGTAAAACTCGAGACTCGCCGAAAAATTTGAACCAAACCAGAAACACATATCTAACAAACTCTTTGACAGTAATGGACGATTTGGAGCAATTTTGGAGTGTATTCGATGAGGTTTTGGAGCTGGTTAACATGTGGTGTTAATGGAGGATGAGGGTGGTGCTGGGCTGGTCGACGAGTTGCTGGTGCTATGGTCGTGGTGGACGTGAGGCAGCAGCAACAGTATTAATGGTGGTCGTTCATGGCTGTTTCTGGGCTGGTTCTTTGCGTGCGATGAAGGAGCTGACTGGACGACGAAAAAGATGAAGCATAAGGGGTGATCAACGTTGTTGGTGGTCTGGGCAGCGACGGGATGAAGGTGGTCGTGAGGGAGATGGCTGGTTATGGCAACGTGGGTGGTCGACGACTGAGCTGGTTTGTTATGGCGACGTGGGTGGTCGACGGGGCTGGTGGTCGATGATCTGGGGATGACGACGATGAAGAAGAAGAAGCAACGATGGTGGAGGGTGGTTTAGGGTTTTTTGTTGTTCATGGTGTTTTTTTTTCATCCTCTATGCCTTGAGGAAGAAGAAGCAAACCTTTTTTGTTCAAAAAATGTATCCCAAAATGTATTAAGTCCCCCTCTCCCAAAAATGTTCAAGTGTTCGCCCCCCTCTCATGTGGCTGAATAATGTAGGTTTTATAGGTAGGTTAGTTTAGGGCTTTAGGGTGTTGGGCCTAGTTTTGGGTATTAGTCTTGGGTATTGGTCTCGGGTATTGGATTATCCGAATTTTAGGCCGAAAAATGGGTCGTTTGAACCCAAATGTTATTCTTTTCCCGCAACCGAGAATAAAAACCGATATGATTTAATTATTCTTACTTAGGCAAAAAAACTATTAAAATGAGACTGACAATTAACATAAAACTTATTTTTTGGGTATTTTTCAAGTTTAAAATGACTACAAAAATATTGATGAAACTATATTTTTGTAATTTTTGTTTTTATATAAAGATAAAATATAAAGTACTATTTTTGTATTTTTTTTAAAGATTAAAATGAATACAAAACATTAATGAAACTATTTTTTGTATTTTCAAAATTATATAAAGATTAAAAATAAGGTACTATTTTTGTATTTTTTAAGTTTATGAGAAATACATAAACTAAAATATATATCTTTTTTTGTGATTTTTTTATTTTTGTGACGAAAATAAAGTAAAAGAGTCAAAATTAGCTGAAATAGCTATATTAGACCTAAATTAAATATTTACACAAAAAATGTGAAAATTCTTGGGGAGGGTCAAAAATTACACGTCTACAGCTGCCCCTCTTTGACTGAAAATACGAAGAGTTTTCCGACAAAGAACGACTAGACATGTTTTTTAACCCGACCCTTATTGGGAGGGACTAAACTAAAGAGAAAAGGGAATGTGACCGAGCCCTGGTACCTGAGCTGCCTACATATCCTTGGCTATAAAGGAATCAGGCCACGTGTAGTTCGGGGTGAGTGAGATAATGGAGTATACCGAGGTGAAGAGCCGGTCGAGGTTCCGTTCCATCGAGGTTCCGGTCTGCGGTCCTGCTATTACATCAAAAATCAAAACACGACAAGGGCTAACTAAGCCTATCAGCTACTAGTTACAAGATTCATATCTATGAGTCTTTTGAAGCTTGATCTTGAGTATTGGTTGGTGCTTCATGCGGACTCTGAATTTGAACCTTGATACTTGCTAGTTGTAGGTTCTAGTTCATTCTTCTTCGGCTTTCTAGGTCAGGACCAGGCTTGAAGTTCTTTGTGACCTTGACCATGTCTTGGGCAACCCCATCTTTCATCAACTTCTGCATTTTGGATTGACTTCTTGCTTTTTTTTTTCTTTTTTTTAGTGTGACTAACTTCTGTTGATCATCTCGGACTGTTAGCTCGCATTTTTTAGGCAAGCTTCCTTTGTTGCTAACCTGAATTGTGTTCTGAAGTGAATTCTCTTATTCTCCAGGTAGGCGTCTGATTGCCAAACTTTGGACTGCTTCTTCCCGTCTTGTGAGGTTGGAATTGTTTTTCCTTTGAAACCGGGACTACCTTCTTTCGGCCACTGCTACTTTCCTTCTGATTTCTGAATTTGGATTTATGCTGGGGATTGTTGTTGTAATCCTCCGCCTTACTGACTTTAACTTAAAATTCATTCCTCTATTATACGGGCGGGCTCCCGACTTCAATCTTCAAATATAACACCTCCATTCTCCAGGCGGGCTCCTGACTTCGTTAACAATTCAAAATGATAACGCCTCCATTCTCCAGGCGGGCTCCTGACTTCAACAACTTAAAATGATAATGCCTCCATTCTCCAGGCGGGCTCCTGACTTCAACAACTTAAATGATAACGCCTTCATTCTCCAGGCGGGCTCCTGACTTCAACTACTTAAAATGATAACGCCTCCATTTTCCAGGCGGGCTCCTGACTTCAACTACTTAAAATGATAACGCCTCCATTCTCCAGGCGGGCTCCTAACTTCAACCACTTGAAATGATAACGCCTCCATTCTCCAGGCGGGCTCCTGACTTCAATCACTTGAAATGATAACGCCTCCATTCTCCAGGCGGACTCCTGACTTCAACTACTTAGAATGATAATGCCTCCATTCTCCAGGCGGGCTCCTAACTTCAACTACTAAAAATGATAACACCTCTATTCTCCGGGTGGGCTCCTGACTTCAACAACTTAAAATGATAACGCCTCCATTCTCTAGGCGAGCTCCTGATTTCAACAAATTAAAATGATAATGCCTCTATTATCCAGGCGGGCTCCTGACTTCAACAACTCAAAATGATAACGCCTTCATTCTCCAAGCGGGCTCCTAATTTCAACAACTTAAAATGATAATGCCTCCATTCTCCAGGCGGGCTTCTCACTTCAACTACTTAAAATGATAACGCCTCCATTCTCCAGGCGGGCTCCTGATTTCAACAGCTTAAAATGATAACGCCTTCATTCTCCAGGCGAGCTCCTGACTTCAACCACTTAAAATGATAATGCCTCCATTCTCCAGGTGGGCTCCTGACTTCAACAACTTGAAATGGTAACACCTCCATTCTCCATGCGGGCTCATGTCTTTAACTACTTAAAATGATAATGCCTTCGTTCTCCAGGCGGGCTCCTGACTTCAACTAATTAAAATGATAACACCTCCATTCTCCAGGCGGGCTCCTGACTTCAACTACTTAAAATGATAATGCCTCCATTCTCTAGGCGGTCTCCTGACTTCATTAATAACTCAAAGATATAACACCTCCGTTCTCCAGGCGGGCTCCTGACCTCAAGAAACTTCAAACTTCAATCGTATTGCCATCATTCCCCTTTACTTCCTGAACCATTTCCTTCTAACTTGGATTATCTTTTTTTCAGAACTGCTTCCCTCAAAAACTCGTGTTGTCTTCCCTCTTAACTGCTCGGGATAATACTGCTGGAAAATTATTTACTTATCTGCTGGGGATAACACTGTTAGGGGAATCTCCTCTTCTTTCCCCTTTTTTTTTGTTTGAAAACTACTTCCTTCAAAACTTTTATTTTCTCTCAACACTGCTGGGGATAAAAATGTTATCAGTTGGGGATAACCCTGTTGAGGATAACACTGCTGGGGAATCCATTTTCTTCTTTCCTTTTTCTTTTCTCTTTTTTTTTAAAACTATGTTATCTTCCTCTTTCAAAACTTGTGTTTCGTTCCTTTGAAAGTTGTTTGGGGATAACACTGCCGGGGAATTTTCATTCCTTCAAAACTGGTGCTTCATTCTTCCAAAAACTGTTGGGGATGACACTTACCTTTTGCTTTTTCTGAACACAAGTTTTATCATTTTGTTATGTCCGCTGGGGACACAACTTCCTTCATTAAAACTTGCTGTTTTCCTTCTTTCAACACTGCTGGGGATAACACTGGTTCAAAGACCACTTCCCTTAAGACTGGTGTTATCTTTCTTCTTCCCCAAGTGGATACCTGACTTCCAGAAAATTTTCAAAATGAAAGGAAAATTTTCTGCCCCAGTTTGATAATCTTCCTTATGGCATGCCTTTCCGCCATTGATGCCATTTCTTTTACCTGCTTCAAGTCAAAGAAAATTTGTTAGTTTAAAATGTGGTGATTGGTTGTGCCACTCCTGCTGGTTTTTTTTTCCTTTCTCCTTCCCTGCTCTGCGTTCTATTACACTACCAAAACCTGCTAGGGATGATATTATTTGCTGGGGATGATATTCCTGCTAGTCTTAGAATGACTTGCCCTGCTTTGCGTCGTCTGGCCATCTTGAAACTTGGCCAATACCTTCTGACCTTCTCGAGGATTCCTTATTCACAACCCTCTCAACCAGTGACCTCCCCCCCACATTTCCTATGACAGTTGACCCCGCTTGAGGATCTTGCATGTTTTACTAATGAACCACTTTCTTCATTCATCCGTGTCACTGAAAGTACCATTTCTGCTGGGAAATATTCCTCTTCATTTATGGAATAGCTCAGGTACTGGCATTTCCCCAACCTTTGAGTCTCATATGAATTTCCCAGATCGCTCTCCGCGTTGTTCTTTCTTGATTTGTCCACTGGCCTTGGCCTTGAGGTCTATAACCTTTGATTTCTGTGGGGAATATCCCTCTTGCCACTAGTCCATCCTTTTGTCAATCTCATTTTGCTGGGGAATATCCTTCTGGACACTGGCCTTTGCGCTTGCTTCTCCTGACTTATACCGCTTGGATGTTCTAATCAGATCCCGTCTTGCATAACTGGCAGGCTGGTGGCAAATTTTGAAGTCATTTCTCACTTGTCTTGACCAAACAGACTCTGTTGGGGAATTTAGCGATGAAAGGAGAAAGATAAAAGGAACAGAATAAAAGACAAAGGAAAAGGATGACTCTCTAAAAAGAAAAATTATAAAATAAAAACCTATCAAACGCGGATACCAACTCTAATGGCCATGCATGCATATATAGACTATCCTCCGTCGTTAATTCACCTTTCACAATCTTCGTCTGGGGCTTTCCCATCTGATTCTCAATCTTTGTTCGACTTGTAGTGCCCGAAGGATTTTCGCTATCAAGCCTCTCTCATTTTGGTTTTTCTCTCAGCTTTCATCGCCTTATGGTACCTGTGAAGGTTTTCACCGATAAGACTCTCTCATTTGTGTTACTTTTCAGCTGGGGATTCGGGGTGTTACCGCTAAAACTCTCTCATATTTCTTTTCTGCTTGAGATCAGAGTCTTTTTTCCTGGGAATCAGAGTGTTGTATTCTGATAAGACTCTCTCATTTGCCTGACTTGGCCTCTTTTGAGACTGATCGGAGGTCTTTCTTTGGACCGTAATGTGGGATTTTGGATAGGGCTAGAAGGAAAAGGGTATTAAACGCTCAAAACAAATCAACTTGGGTTTAAAATTACAACCTTCGAAACTAAATTTATTTATAATAAACACAACTTTTGCCCCAGTTTCTTGCTTGGGGTTTTTTTTTATTTTTTATTTTTTTTGGTTACACTATGACCGAGCCGTGAAGCGCCTACGTATCCTCTTTGAGGAATCAGGTCAAACGTAGTTTCCAATTCCTTGTTGTTGTTTTTTTCTTTTAACTTATCATTTTTTTTCTTTTCTTCTTCTCCCTTTTTTTCTTTGTGTTGTTTTGTTGTTTTTCTTTTTCTTTTTTTTTCCTTTATCTTCCATGTTTGTGTTTATAGTCTTTGCTACTGATTCTGAAGGAGAGGTATTAAAGAAAACAAATAAGTCTCAAAGGGTTAACGAAGGATAAAGTATTTAGATAGAATAATAAAATGTCTTCGTCATTCCAATCTTCAAAATATGCCAGGTACAAACAACACAATTAAACAGACACTCGCAACATCTTCTGATTGTGCCAGACTTGACAACCATATCCATACCTTTGCCTCTTCCATTGGTTGATTTGCAGCGCTATTGGACACCACTCCATTCTCATTATCGCGAACGACCCTTGCCAATTTGGGCAAACTTATTTTAAATTTCGAACTGATGTCGCATGAAATATGCGGTTTCTCCATGTTCTACCACCCCAGTTTCATATGGTTCGGGCTTCAAATGATCTCAGAATGTCCAAATCTGTTCTTATTTTACCTTAAGCGCCCCTATCATCTTCCAATTGCTACATGATTAACTTTTAAGATTAGGCCTATAACTGTGCATGCATGTCATGTCACTAGAGTCAACAGGAAAAGAACTATAAAAAGGAGAGGACCAACAAATCAACATGTTTAGAAAAAATAAAAAACTGAGAATTGCATTAGACAGACAAGGAAAGAGTTTGTACAATAAACAAGCACAATAAACTGGAGTACAACCCTTGGAACAAACCTAGACGACACCAAATGAGATACTATGACCAAAGGAGCTAGGTAAAATAAAATGATAGAAAGGTTTGATTTACAAGACAATATCAGACTACAACCCTGAAATAACCTGGACATAGAAATGACAACAAAATGAACCACCAAGACTCCTTCCGGGCTAGCCAAGAAAAGGGTGTCTTTCCAATTACCAAGCACGACATCTTAGCCACTGAGCTTCGTATCAATATTACCAAGGCCACTATTTGCTTCAACATTCTCCGCTTTAGTCAATACATCCCTAAGAGGATTCACGTGCTCCCTGTCACCAGGCATCATCCCCACAAAGTGTGCATCATGACGTGCAGGTAAAGGATTCTAAGCGATATTCTGGGTATCACTCTCTTGGATCACAATCAGGTTTTCCTGGATCTTGTGTTTCCGGCTTACCACAAACCGACCACCTCAATTTTCTCAACAATTCAAAACAAAACATGTTAGAATGGACTCAGTTGGTCCTCATTATTAACAACATCTTTTTCTTTTTTCATTTCATTTTTTTTCCATTTTTCATGTTTTTTTTTTTTTGCTTTTTTGGTTGTGATCGAATCTTATGGAGATTGCCTATGTATCATGACCCCGCATGATTCAGACCGTGCGTAGTTCGCGCAAATGAAAGGTAAACAATAATGAAACATATTTTTGGAATTTTCAGTTTTTCATAATAAAACAAACTTTGATTTTAAAAGAAAGGTTTAAAAACTGACCAAACTAACAGGCGCTTTGATGGAAAGACGATATACAGACCCAAAAATCAAACAACCCAACTACTCTAAGAAATACAAACTTGAAAACAAACTGACAAATTTCTTCCCTATCCGCTAATTTTAACCAAATGGCTGTTTTTGCAAGCATGGTCCCTTCCCAATTTCACATGAATTTTGAGGCCGGGGAGGATTATTTTATGATACTTTTACAAATTTGTCCGTTCTTTTACGAAAACAGCCTTTCGACAACTAAAAGATACTCTAAGGCTATCTCGGCAAGGACTATTCAATACACTGCCGAAGCTGGCTCGGCTTATTTTGACCAAAAATCAAAACAACATTCACTTGCCCACTGACTCTTTTTCCATGTTTTCAAATTAAAACAAAAGACCCGGTTTTGCAAAAACGGCCTTTCAGCACCTCGGGGGAAAAGATTGTAAGGCTGTGTGGGTCAACCGACCAAAAATATAAAAAAATGACCAAAAGTGGTCGTTTATGCAAAGTCAGCCTTCCAGCGTTCCTTTCGGGAACATTCGGCTAAATTTGACGGGATCGGCATCACTCGACTTATTTATGACTCTTTTCTTGCTTTTCAAGATAGAAAACCCGATATTTGCAAACACGGCCTTTCAGCGCCTCGGGGACGAAGATTTGAAGGCTGTGTGGGCTAACCGGTCAAAACCTTAAAATGACCAAGGGTGGTTGTTTATGCAAAGTTAGCCTTCCGGCGTCCCTTTCGGGAACATTCGGCTGTTTTTGATAAAAATTGCGTCACCCGACTTATTCGTGACGAAAATATTAATTTTGACATTTTTTGGCGATTTTTGCAAAAGGGGAGGTTGGACCCGACGAGGGTTGCCTACGTATCTCACATCCGGTGAGAATCAAACCGGCGTAGTTCGGGCCGATTGGGAATAAAGTAAACAAGCTAATGTTCTCCTTCTCTTTTTTCGCTTTTTTACCTTTATGACTACACTAATGAAAAAAGAGAAATAAAAGATGCAAAACCCTTTTTTTGAATTTTCTAGACTTGATGTTCTATAAACTACTCTAAACTCAACCTTAACGGGCAATAATTTTTCTTTTTTTTTTCCTTTTGAAACAAATAATCTATTAAGGAAATATCCTAGAAGAGAAAAATATTTTTTGATTTTTTTTAATGAAGGCGATCTAAAGGATAAATCATAGAAACATATTTTGAAATTTCATTTGATATCCTGACGCAATATTTCAAAACAAGCAATGCAACTGATAAAACAAAATCTTTTTTTTTTTTTTGGATTTTAGTTTTGATTGTCTAAAGCAGAAATTATAAAAGATAAAGTATTTTTATCTTCTATGTACAATATCCTAAAGTTCTAATGAAAATGAAAAGAACCCTTTTTTTTCATTTTTTACTAATTTCCCAAAGAAACACCTCAAAAGAAAATCTTTGTGGATTTTAAAATTAACACTTTAAAGAAAGTTGTTAAAAAAGTACTAAAAGAAAAATTATGTTTTTTTTATTTATTTCTAATTTTGGTCCTAATATACTAAAAGGAACATAAAACAATTTATTTTAAATCCTAGAATGTTAATTGCCTAAAGGAAAAATAACCTCAATTTTTTTTTGTATTTCTCGATTATTATTCTAAAGAAAACTTATAACGCAAATATAAAATGCAACATCTTTATTTTTGGATTTTGAGTTACACCATGCCTTTACAAAATAATAAAAAAACTTGACATTACTGTACAAAACTAGAAAGTAAAAGACGACATAAAAAACACTCAAAAATAACTAAAAATAAAAATGTCTCCTTAAGCAACTCCTAAATGCAGCGATCCTGGGGTATCTGTCTTGCTCAAACTCTGATTAGTAAATTCACATCTGTATGAGAAAACTTAAACCAACACTGTGTGCGATAATAACAATCTCTATTAGACACATGCAAGACATGGTTGCGATTATTTTTGCAAAATGACTTATTTAGCCAAAAGGTGGCTAGAAGTGTAAAATTTTGGCTAAGACCCCGCAAAGCCAAGAACCTAATATTTACTAGGAAGACCAGACTCTATGTGGGTTGCCTACGTATCACGCCCCGAGAGACAAGAATCAGGTTCGCGTAGTTCGGGCGGATTGGATACGGGCGAGAATTAAAAAAACACTAATTCAGAGAAACATATATATATTTTTTTGCTTTTCTTGAAAATGGATGAAGCATGCAAAATCTTTTTGAATTTTCTTTTTCCCTTTTTTTTTTAATTTTGAAAAAGAAAAAAAAATAATTAAAAAAATACAAATGGTTTCCAAAATATTCTGTCATGTGCACCAATGACCATTGAATAGTGTGACGTGCATTGGAGAACACAACATATTGCACGCCTTTCACCATGGTGCCTTTTATATATAAAAAGTTCCATGTTTCCGAAATATTCCGTCACGTGCACCAATGGCCATTGAATTGTTTGATGTGCATTGGAGAACGCAAAATGTAGCATGGGGGACATAAGGAATTCTAAGACTTCTTGGATTCCACAATTGTTCCTCATGCACTTGTCCCAAAAATATAGTGTGGGGGACATAGGGAATTTCAAGACTTCTTGGATTCCACAATTGTTCCCCAAGTGCACTTGTCCAAAATGTAGCGTGGGGGATATAGGGAATTCCAAGACTTCTTGGATTCCACAATTGTTCCCCATGCACTTGTCCCAAAAATGTAGCGTGTGGGACATAGGGAATTCTAAGACTTCTTGGATTCCACAATTGTTCCACATGCACTTGTCCCAAAAATGTAGCGTGGGGGACATAGGGAATCCCAAGACTTCTTGGATTCCACAATTGTTCCCCATGCACTTGTCCCAAAAATGTAGCGTGGGGGACATAGGAAATTCCAAGACTTCTTGGATTCCACAATTGTTCCCCATGCACTTGTCCCAAAAATGTAGCTTGGGGGACATAGAGAATCCCAAGACTTCTTGGATTTCACAATTTTTCCCCATGTACTTGTCCCAAAAATGTAGTGTGTGGGACATAGGGAATTTCAAGACTTCTTGGATTCCACAATTGTTCCCCATGCACTTGTCCCAAAAATGTAGCGTGGGGAACATAGGGAATTCCAAGACTTCTTGGATTCCACAATTATTCCTCATGCACTTTTCCCAAAAATGTAGCGTGGGGGACATAGGGAATTCCAAAACTTCTTGATTCCACAATTGTTCCCCGTGCACTTGTCCCAAAAATGTAGCATGGGGGACATAGGGAATTCCAAGACTTCTTGGATTCCACAATTGTTCCCCATGCTTTTGATTAAAATAACACCATGTTTATCCCATGCTTTTGATTAAAATAACACCACAAATGAAGATAAATGACCCTTTTACCCTCGAATAAATGCAACATGTAGCACATAAGATATATCAAAATGGTCCGTTCCTTTCAGGTTGCTTGTCCTAGACGGACCCAACCCCTGTGTTGAGTACCCTAAGTCAAATGCACATGATGCAAATAAACATTCCTACTATGGATCCGGCCTGAAGTCAAGTTATTCTAGGGTCAAAACCTGGGTATGTGTTCTAAACAGTGTACCCGAGCGGACAACTCGAGTCGAGAAGGGGGCTATATATCGGGGACCCGCGAGATCGTCCGGCTTTGTAACTTATCCGGCCTCTTTCTTATTTTAGGGTATGACACTAACAGAATAGGGAGTCTCAACCAGTAAGCATATCCCCGGAGGTGAGAAGAGAAAGGTTTCGGCACAGTCTATATATACAGTTCAAATCATATCAAAGCGGTAAAGTATTTAACACATTTAGCAGAAAAACATGTAAAAAAATCCGATAAAGCCAAATATAACAATTAATCTAAGCTCGAATTCTTAAACACTGAATCGAATTTCTGGTTTTTCTATCCCCAGTGGAGTAGACAGAGTTGTGACAACTCCTTTTTCCTACTGCACCTCGCGAAGAGGGTGTAATAAGGGGAGTTTTTCCAATTAAAGGACAATCGAAACAGGATTTATTATTAAGAGTTAGATTCGCCACTTGAGAGATTTATGGTGTCCCAAGTCACCGGTTTGAATCCCGAATCGGAGAGAAAGTTGACTCTGTATTACATTCTACGGACCAGAAATCCAGATAAGGAATTTTGTTAACCCGGGAGAAGGTGTTAGGCATTTACGAGTTCCGTGGTTCTAGCACGGTCGCTCAACTGTTATATTTGGATAAAAATATGATTTTAGTACATGTTCAAACCTATGTGCATTTTTTACTTTTTAACCGCTTTTGATTATTATTATTTTATAAGAATTGCAACGTCGTGAAAACACATCTCAAACCACGTTACATCAATGTACCCATGGTTATTGACATATTTCAACTCCGTTGAGATTTGAATTTGGGTAACATAAATGTGCACCCGAGTTCAAGAAACTAAGATTATTAACACGTGCCTAAAGAGACTAACGCGTTATTATTTTGGGGAAGGTCGTGAAGTTCGCTAAACGGCCCGTCCCGAAATATAATTATTTATTATAACCATTTATTGAGGGCCCCACAATTTATGTGTTTCAATCGGCGAGGATCATCTCATGTGTTTTTAAAAGGGCAAACCTAAAAGCAACTATGATACTCTACTTTATTTGTCTCTAAAAAAAGAGAAATCCTAACTTATTCAGTGAGATTATCCAGAGTCGTTATAATCGGGTTACATGAAATACACCCCCGAATTTTGAGAATTAGGCATCGTAAATATGTCACGGGAACCATACTCATAATCACAATGATGTATTAATTAAGAATTTTCCTAAGGTATGCTAACAATTTTGGGATCAGTAATTATTTACTATAGACTACATGAACAAAATATGCTAGCTACGTATATTTACAAGGATTAGATTAATTACATCTCTTGTTAAACTAGGATAAAGAATCAATTAACTCATTACTGAACTTATATAAATTGTTATATCCATCTTAACTCTAATTCTCAAGATTTCCTATTTTTCACCTTCATAAACAAGGTTAAACAAAGTTCCCAAACAACACACTAATACAAAAATTAATTCCATCAGTAATATAATCTCCTTTTTAAGCTACTGTCAAGCAAACATCTTAAGTATGCTTTAACTACATTTTTAAACAAATCACTTTAGACTACTGTTAAACAAATATAACAATCATCCAAACATCAAGATATGCAAATCAAGGGACCATGAGCACAAGTAAAGCACTTAACAAAGAATACATGTGATCACTTGTAATATTGAAACAATAAGGAAAAAGAAAACGAACCTTTAAGGGTTTCATAATATACAAAGAAAAGCACACTGAAGAAGCTAACAGTGAACAAACCCACTACCGAGAGACCACGTCGAAACCTCGAAACTCACCGAAAAAAGCTTGTCGGAAATGGGAGCTTAATGCAACGAGCAAAAATATGAATATAACCTCGACCGGACTTCGACTAAGAACCAGTAGAAATAGTAGTCGAGACTTACTCGGAAAACTCGAGACTCGCCAAAAAATTTGAACCAAACCAGAAACACATATCTAACGAACTCCTTGACAGTAATGGACGATTTAGAGCTATTTTAGAGTGTATTCGATGAGGTTTTGGAGCTGGTTAACATGTGGTGTTAATGGCGGACGAGGGTGGTGCTGGGCTGGTCGACGAGTTGCCGGTGCTATGGTCGTGGTGGACGTGAGGCATCAACAACGGTATTAATGGTGGTCGTCCATGGCTGTTTCTGGGCTGGTTCTTTGCGTGCGATGAAGGAGCTGACTGGACGACGAAAAAGATGAAGCAGAAGGGGT
Source organism: Nicotiana glauca (assembly GCA_026770625.1). Classification (NCBI taxonomy): domain Eukaryota; kingdom Viridiplantae; phylum Streptophyta; class Magnoliopsida; order Solanales; family Solanaceae; genus Nicotiana; species Nicotiana glauca. The sequence goes on from MU713351.1 coordinate 24,323, forward strand.
GATCGACGTTGCTGGTGGTCTGGGCAGCGACGGGATGAAGGTGTTCGTGAGGGAGCTGGCTCGTTATGGCGACGTGGGTGGTCGACGACTGAGCTGGTTTGTTATGGCGACATGGGTGGTCGACGGGGCTGGTGGTCGACGAGCTGTGGATGATGACGGCGAAGAAGAAGAAGAAGCAACGATGGTGGAGGGTGGTTTAGGGTTTTTTGTTGTTCATGGTGTTTTTTTCCATCCTCTATGCCTTGAGGAAGAAGAAGCAGTCCTTTTTTGTTCAAAAAATGTATCCCAAAATGTATTAAGTCCCCCTCTCCCAAAAATGTTCAGGTGTTTGCCCCCCTCTCATGCGGCTAAATAATGTAGGTTTTATAGGTAGGTTAGTTTAGGGCTTTAGGGTGTTGGGCCTAGTTTTGGGTATTGGGCTTGGGTATTGGGTTATCCGAATTTTAGGCCGAAAAATGGGTCGTTTGAACCCGAATGTTATTCTTTTCCCGCAACCGAGAATAAAAACGATATGATTTAATTATTCTTACTTAGGCAAAATAACTATTAAAATGAGACTGACAATTAACACAAAACTTAGTTTTTGGGTATTTTTCAAGTTTAAAATGACCACAAAAATATTGATGAAACTATATTTTTGTAATTTTCATTTTTATATAAAGATAAAATATAAAGTACTATTTTTGTAATTTTTTTTAAGATTAAAATGACTACAAAATATTAATGAAACTATTTTTTGTATTTTCAAAATTATATAAAGATAAAAAATAAGGTACTATTTTTGTATTTTTTAAGTTTATGAGAAATACATAAACTAAAATATATATCTTTTTTTTGTGATTTTTTTATTTTTGTGACAAAAATAAAGTAAAAGAGTCAAAATTAGCTGAAAGAGTTATATTAGACCTAAATTAAATATTTACGCAAAAAATGTGAAATTTTTTAGGGAGGGTCAAAAATCACACGTCTACAATACATACCATAGTGCGTGAGTTGTCCGCGTAGCACGTGAGTTGACCGTGCAGATCCAAATATTAATATGATAGCCTGGTTGTGAGGATATTAATACCATAGCGCGTGAGTTGTCCGCGTTGACCGTGCGGGTCCAGGTATTGGTACCATAGCGTGTGAGTTTCCCGCATAGCACATGAGTTGACCGTGCGAATCCAGGTATTAATATGATGGCACGTGAGTTGTCCGTGCTTAGCGCTTGGGCTTTGGGAGCCCCTCTGGAGTCTGTACACACCGCTAGTGAGCCTATAGTTTTGAGTAAGGAGTTCTGAGTGCGAGTGCTGAGTGATGGAGTGACATTGCTGTGAGGTTGCATTTACTTTTGTTGTTGCTGCATTTACCTATTAACTTCTTTGTGGTATTTGGTTGTTTTATTGAATTTACCTGTTTATTCAAGTTTATTATAAATTGTGAAAATAAATAATTGGACTGTTTTGCTCAGCTCGTCACTACTACTCAATTCCTTAGTTATTTCTGTTACTACTGAGGTGGTTGTACTCATAATACACCCTGCACTTTATGTGCAGATCCAGGTAAGTTAGAGTGCGGCGATTGTTGAGTTCAGGCCGACTATCTTTGGAGACTGCAAGGTAGTTGCTAGCATCCGCAGGACCTTGTTACTCTTTTTTTTTCGTTTCTTCTTTGGATAATTAGACAGTTATATATCTCAGTTCATAGTTTTAGACGCTCATGACTTAGTGACACCCCAATGTTTGGGACTCGTTTCTGTATTTTATATTATTTATATATAAAGTTGGCTTAGTTTATCACGAATTAAATTGTTAAAAATATTTTATTAAATTCTTATAATTGGTTTAGTTAGTAATGTTTTGGGAATAGGCTTGCCTTGTAACACGATAGGCGCCATCACGACCAAGGTTAGATTTTGGGTCGTGACAAGTTGGTATCAGAGCCTAGGTTACATAGGTCTCACGAGTCATGAGCGGGTTAATAGAGTCTTGCGGATCGGTATGGAGACGTCTGAACTTATCTTCGAGAGGTTGCAGAACCTTTAGGAAAACTTCACCTTATTGAATTCTTATCATGCGGTATTGATTCAGCTTGAAGTTTAATTCTTTGAATTACTTCCACGCATTCAAATGCGCACATGAGGGCTCGGTATCATTTGTGCATCGACGAATTGTGATTCCCTGGATGAGGTACGAGATATCATTTTTGTGTGTTTATGCTGGGACAGTCTGGAGGAATTGAGGCCAGGTTTCAACTATATATTGAGCACTGAGGTTTTGATTGTGTGATCTCGTGCTTGTGGACTTGTATGTCCGATAATGTCCCTACTAGTAAAAATGGTGGTTGGATGGATATGTGATGAGTATGACGTGACCGCGAGATGAGTTCATATGATTTGAATGTGACGAGAAGGTATTAGTGAAGGTTTCACCTATTTAAGACTCCAGGTATGTTTCTAGACTCGTTCGAGGGCGTACGTTTGTTTAAAAGGGGGAGGATGTAACGACTCGGCCTGTCGTTTTGAGAGTTATAGCCCTATTTCCCCTATTTATGCTTCTTTATGTATTGTTCAGCTGTGTTGAGTTGTATCGAGTTGGTAGGCTTGGGTTCGGAGTAGTTTTGTAGTGAAATGAACACGTAATCTCTTAGTTAGAAAGCTAAGTTAGAAAAAGTCAATCGGAAGTTGACTTATGATTAAACGAATTCGGATTTGAATTTTTTTTATACGATTAGCTTCGTTTGGTCATTTTAGACTTAGGAGTGTGTCCGGAATATAATTTGGAGGACCGTGGTAAAATTAGGCTTGAATTGGCAAAAGTTGAAAGTTTAGAAATTCTTAGGCTTGAATTCGAAGTTTATTTGGTGTTTTGGTGTTGTTTTGGGTGTTCTGGAGGTTCCACTAAGTTCGGGTAGTGATATATGACTTTTTGAAATTATTAGTTGAGGTCTCGTGGGTCTCAGGTGAGTTTCAGATACGTTTGTGTTGTGTTCCGCTCGTCTTTCTTATGTTTCGATACAGTTTTTTCAAGCATAAATGATATTATATTGAACAAATGAGCTCCGATTTCATTTTTTGTTGAAGCATTATATCCATATCGTAATTAGGGACCCGTAGCAAAAAGAATCATCAAATTTGAATAGCATATGATGATTTTATGGTCCTTTTACTAATAATTAGGTTGCCAGATTTGTCAGTTTAATTACGAAATTGTCACTGACTGCGTATTTAAAAAATATGCACTATTTTCAAATATTAAAACCTACATATCTCATCCATTATAAGGTCAAATTGAGTGATTCAAAAGCCTAAATTGACTAGAATATTACAAGGAATCCGTTGGAGTCATAAAATACGAGTTTCGGGATCATTTGGCATGAGAAACGAGACAGAATAACTGTCAAAAAAAAATATAAAACTATGGTTTGTTCTTTTGGTCATATTTTGAGTTGGGGAGCTCAGATTTGGGCAATTCTTTAGGCGATATTCACCATATGGATTGGGGTAAGTTTTCTCTACTCGGTTTTGATTATATTTCATAAATCTATCTTCGTTTTTTGAGATTTGATTGATGGTTTCAAAGTGAAAATTGAGGGAGATAGGGTTTGAGTTTTGAAGAGTTTTAAGTGAAGATTTGAAAGATCAAACGGAGTCCGATTTTGACGAATTTTATATGGTTAGACTCGAGAGAGGACGATGATTATTATTCTGCCATTTTTAACTGATTTCAAGATGTGGGCCCGGGGGCTGAGTTTTGGCAGATTTCGGATTTTTGGCCTATTTTTGAGTTTTTATTGTGGATTTCGATTCTTTAGACTATGTTGATAGTAGTATTCTGATTATGGATAGATTGAGAGCTTTTGGAGATCGAGTCCAGATACGAGGGCATCCCAAAGTAGGATTTTACGCGGTTGAGGTAAGTAACAGTTTTAACTCTGGCTTTGAGGGTATAAACCCGGAGAAATTGATATCATGTGATTGTTTGGTGGTGATACCCACGCTAGGTGACCAGCGTGTGGGTGTGCACAACGAGGGATTGAGACTTGGTCTGTCCCATGAGGCTGTGAGGCCTAATGGCTATTATCTGTGGTTATGTGTTTACTTGTTGTTGAACTTGTTTGCCTTCTTATTAGAGATCATGCTTAGGCTTTGTTCATGCTCACATTATTTGTACTCAGTCATAGTAATTATTGTACATGTTTACCTCAGTCTCTATTATTTTCTAATATGTTGTGATACTTGATGTGGGTTGTGTCCACTTATTTGTTGATGATGGTGAGGCTAGTGAGGTATATGATTGAGTAAGACCGAGGGCCTGGTTGTGAGGATATTAATTCCATAGCGCATGAGTTGTCCACGTAGCACGTGAGTTGACTGTGCGGGTCCAGGTATTTATACCATAGCGCGTGAGTTGTCCGCGTAGCACGTGAATTGACCGTGCGGATCCAAGTATTAATATGATGGCCTAGTTGTGAGGATACTAATACCATTGCGAGTGAGCTATCTGCGTAGCACGTTTTTTGACCGTGCGGGTCCAGGTATTGGTACCATAGCGTGTGAGTTGTCCGCGTAGCACGTGAGTTGACCGTGCGGATCCAGGTATTAATATGATGGCACGTGAGTTATCCGTGCTTAGCACTTGGGCTTTGGGAGCCTCTCCGGAGTCTGTACACACCCCTAGTGAGCCCAGAGTGTTGAGCGTTGAGTGTTGAGTGTGGAGTTCTGAGTGCGAGTACTGAGTGATAGAATAACATTGTGGTTAAGTTGCATTTACTTTTGTTGTTGCTGCATTTACCTGTTAACTTCTTTATGGTATTTGTTGGTTTTATGAAATTTACCTGCTTATTCATGTTTATTATAAATTGTGAAAATAAATAATTGGACTGTTTTGCTCAGCTCGTCACTACTACTCAGTTCCTTAGTTATTTCTGTTACTACTGAGGTGGTTGTACTCATACTACACCCTGCACTTTATGTGCAGATCCAGGTAAGTTAGAGTGCGGCGATTGTTTAGTTTAGGCCGACTATCTTTGGAGACTGCAAGGTAGCTGCTAGCGTCCGCAGGACCTTGTTTCTCTTTTTTTTCATTTCTTATTTGGATAATTAGACGGTTATATATCTCAGTTCATAGTTTTAGACGCTCATGACTTAGTGACACCCCGATGTTTGGGACTCGTTTCCATATTTTATATTATTTATATATAAAGTTGGTTTAGTTTATCAGGAATTAAATTGTTAAAAATATTTTATTAAATTCATATAATTGGTTTAGTTAGTAATATTTTGGGAATAGGCTTGCCTTGTAACACGATAGGCGCCATCACGACCAAGGTTAGATTTTGGGTCGTGACAATTAGGTATTAGAGCCTAGGTTACGTAGGTCTCACGAGTCATGAACGGGTTAATAAAGTCTTGCGGATCGGTATGGAGACGTCTGTACTTATCTTCAAGAGGCTGCAGAACCTTTAGGAAAACTTCACCTTCTTGAATTCTTATCATGCGGTATTGATTCAGCTTGAAGTGTAACTCTTTGAATTCCTTCCACGCATTCATATGCGCACATGAGCGCTCGGTATCAGTTGTGTATCGACGAATTGTGATTCCCTGGATGAGGTACGAGATATCATTTCTGTGTGTTTATGTTGGGACAGTCATGAGGAATTGAGGCCGGGTTTCAACTATAGATTGAGCACTGAGGTGTTGATTGTGTGATCTCGTGTTTGTGGACTTATATGTCTCATAATGTCCTTACTACAAAAAATGGTAATTGGATGGATACGTGATGAGTATGATGTGACCGCGAGATGATTTCATATGATTTGAATGTGAAGAGAAGGTATTAGTGAAGGTTTCACCTATTTAAGACTCCAGGTTTGTTTCTAGACTCGTTCGAGGATGAACGTTTGTTTAAGAGGGGGACGATGTAACGACCCGACCTGTCGTTTTGAGAGTTATAGCCCTATTTCCCCTATTTATGCTTCTTTATGTATTGTTCAGTTGTGTTGAGTTGTATCGAGTTGGTAGGTTTGGGTTCGGAGTAGTTTTGGAGTGAAATGAACACTTAATCTCTTAGTTAGAAAGCTAAGTCAGAAAAAGTCAATCAGAAGTTGATTTATGAGTAAACGAATTCGGATTTGGATTTTTTTATTCGATTAGCTTCGTTTGGTCATTTTAGACTTAGGTGTGTATCCGAAAAACAATTTGGAGGCCCGTGGTAAAATTAGGCTTGAATTGGCAAAAGTTGGAAGTTTAGAAATTCTTAGGCTTGAATTCGAGGTTGATTTGGTATTTTGGTGTTTTTTTGGGTGTTCTGGAGGTTCCACTAAGTTCGGGTAGTGATATATGACTTTTTGAAATTATTAGTTGAGGTCTCGTGGGCCTTGGGTGAGTTTCGAATATGTTTGTGTTGTGTTGCGCTCGTCTTTCTTATGTTTCGACACAGTTTCTTCAAGCATAAATGATATCATATTAAACAAATGAGCTCCGGTTTTATTTTTTGTTGAAGCATTATATCCGTATCGTAATTATGGACTCGTAGCAAAAAGAAACATCAAATTTGGATATCATATGAGGATTTTATGGTCATTTTACTAATAATTAGGTTGCCAGATTTGTCAGTTTAATTACGAAATTACCACTGACTGCGTATTTAAAAGGCAAAATACATAAATGGCCCCTTCAAGTTATCCACAACGGTCATTTGAACACCTCATTAGACCTTTTTGCCATTTTAACACTTCAAGTAGCTATTAAATGTATCAAGTAAATACCTGGCCCAGTCAGCCCATATCGCATGTGACACATAGTCCGAAACGTGCATTGCATACCAAATTATGTTTTTTTTGTTTTTAGAATTAATTTGAAGTGGGCCCCAAAACTGCAACATCTTCTTCCAACCATTACAGAATCAGTTGGCCATTATCGCCGCCTTCGCCACCACCGTGACTGTCAAACCCCCATTAGCAAACAAAAATTTTCATCAGATTAAAGCCAATCACTAACCAAAAAATTATTAAACTCATAATTCATGCATGAAATCTCAGTATAATTACTTCATCCGTCCATTTTAGAAAGATGTGAAACCCGGTTGCTTGAATCAAAAAATCAACTACGATTTCTTCGCCATTTTTGTAACCAAAATCGTCAAAGCTATGCAAACAGCCAACACGAAATTCAAAATCCCCCATAACCTCTTCACCCCACCTATTTTTTTCCCAAAAACTCCACACTCAGCGACATAAACCCTAACACCACTGAGTTCAACAAAATCCCCAAAGCTCCAGCGTGCACTCCCAAATCGTTCAATCTGCCGTCACCAACTTTTTCACCGTACACTTCCTTAGCCATCCAATCGGTATCGTACAAGAAAAATGAAAACCACGCAATCCAGTTCAAACATGTGACAAGCAACAATATCCACATGGGTCTTGGTAAATCCTTTAAAGCACCAAAAATTTCACTGAAGAACAGGGGGGAGAAGATGAATGGAGGGGCAGTCTCACATTAGGTTAATAGGAAATTTTTTCTTTTTTATTTTTTGCTTTAAATATGTTTATTTTTTGTTAATTACATTTATCAGATTTTTATGTATAATTTATAGGTGTCATTTTCTTATTGGTTAATTTGACAAGTCATTGGCGAGTGTAACTCACCCATATGGTCTGTTGGACTCGGGTGTTCCTGAGGCTTATTTTTTACTGACTATAAGTGTTAAAATGGTAAAGGGGTCAGTTGAGGTGTCTGGTTGACCGTTGAGGACAACTTGAAGAGGTCGTTTATGTATTTCGCCTATTTAAAAATCTGCACTATTTTCAAATATTAAAACCTACATATCTCATTCATTATAAGGTCAAATTGAGTGATTCAAAAGCCTAACTTGACTAAAATATCACAAGGAATACATTTGAGTCATAAAATACGAGTTTTGGGATCGTTTGGCACGAGAAATGAGGCATAATAACTGTCGTAAAAATATATAAAACTAAGATTTGTTCTTTTGGTCATATTTTGAGTTGGGGACCTCGAATTTGGGCAATTTTTTAGGCGATATTCACCATATGGATTGGAGTAAGTTTTCTCTACTCGGTTTTGATTATATTTCATAAATCTATCTTCGTTTTTTGAGATTTGATTGAGGATTTCAAAGTGAAAAATTGAGGGAGTTAGGGTTTGAGTTTTGGAGAGTTTTAAGTGAAGATTTGAGGGATCAAACGGAGTCCGATTTTGACAAATTTTATATGGTTAGACTGGGGAGAGGACGATGTTTATTATTCTTCCATTTTTAACTAATTTTGAGATGTGGGCCAGGGGGCCGGGTTTTGGCCAATTTTAGATTTTTAGCCTATTTTAGAGTTTTTATTGTGGAATTCGATTCTTTAGACTATGTTGATAGTAGTATTCTGATTATGGATAGATTGGGAACTTTTGGAGATCGAGTCCAGAGACGAGGGAATCCCAGAGTAGGATTTTACGCGGTTGAGGTAAGTAACAGTTTTAACTCTGGCTTTGAGGGTATAAACCCGAAGAAATTGATACCATGTGATTATTTGGTGGTGATACCCATGCTAGGTGACGGGCGTGTGGTTGTGCACCGCGAGGGATTGAGACTTGGTCTGTCACGTAAGGCTGTGAGGCCTAATGGCTATTATCTATGGTTATGTGTTTGCTTGTTGTTGAACTTGTTTGCCTTCTTGTTAGAGATCATTCTTAGGCTTTGCTCATGCTCACATTATTTGTACTTAGTCATAGAAATTATTGTACATGTTTACCTCAGTCTCTATTATTTGCTAATATGTTGTGATACTTGATGTGGGTTGTGTCCCCTTATTTTTTGATGATGGTGAGACTAGTGAGGTATATGATTGAGTAAGACCGAGGGCCTAGTTGTGAGGATATTAATGCCATAGCGTGTGAGTTGTCAGCGTAGCACGTGAGTTGACCGTGCGGGTCCAGTTATTTATACCATAGTGCATGAGTTGTCCGCGTAGCACGTGAGTTGACCGTGCAGATCCAAGTATTAATATGATGGCCTGGTTGTGAGGATATTAATACCATAGCGTGTGAGCTGTCCGCGTAGCACGTGAGTTGACCATGCGGGTCCATGTATTGGTACCATAGTGCGTGAGTTGTCCGTGTAGCACATGAGTTGACCGTGCGGATCCAGGTATTAATATGATGGCACGTGAGTTGTCCGTGCTTAGTGCTTGGGCTTTGGGAGCCCCTCGGAGTCTGTACACACCCCTAGTGAGCCCAGAGTGTTGAGGGTTGAGCGTTGAGTGTTGAGTTCTAAGTGCGAGTGCTGAGTGATGGAGTGGCATTGCTGTGCGGTTGCATTTACTTTTGTTGTTGTTGCATTTACCTGTTAACTTCTTTGTGGTATTTGTTGGTTTTATGGAATTTACCTGTTTTTTCATGTTTATTATATATTGTGAAAATAAATAATTGGATTGTTTTGCTCAGCTAGTCACTACTACTCAGTTCCTTAGTTATTTCTGTTACTACTGAGGTGGTTGTATTCATACTACACCCTGCACTTTATGTGCATATACAGGTAAGTTAGAGTGCGGCGATTGTTGAGTTCAGACCGACTATCTTTGGAGACAGCAAAGTAGCTGCTAGCGTCCGCTGGGTCTTGTTACTCTTTTTTTTCGTTTCTTCTTTGGATAATTAGACAGTTATATATCTCAGTTTATAGTATTAGACGCTCATGACTTAGTGACACCCCGATATTTGGGACTCGTTTTCGTATTTTATATTATTTATATATAAAGTTGGTTTAGTTTATCATAAATTAAATTGTTAAAAATATTTTATTAAATTATTATAATTGGTTTAGTTAGTAATGTTTTGGGAATAGGCTTGCCTTGTAAAACGATAGGCGCCATCACGACCAAGGTTAGATTTTGGATCGTGACAAGTTGGTATCAGAGCCTATGTTACATAGGTCTCACGAGTCATGAGCGCGTTAAGTAGAGTATCGCGGATCGGTACAGAGACGTCTGTACTTATTTTCGAGAGGCTGCAGAACCTTTAAGAAAACTTCACCTTCTTGAATTTTTATCGTGCGGTATTGATTCAGCTTGAAGTGTAACTCTTTGCATTCTTTCCATGCATTCATATGCGCACATGAGCGCTCGATATCAGTTGTGCATTGGCGAATTGTGATTCCCTTGATGAGGTACGAGATATCATTTATGTGTGTTTATGTTGGGACAGTCTGGAGGAATTGAGGTCGGGTTTCAACTATAGATTGAGCACTGAGGTGTTGATTGTGTGATCTCGCGCTTGTGGACTTATATGTCCAATAGTGTCCCTACTAGTAAAAATGGTGGTTGGATGGATGCGTGATGAGTATGATGTGACCGCGAGATGAGTTCATATGATTTGAATGTGACGAGAAGGTATTAGTGAAGGTTTCACCTATTTAAGACTCCAGGTATGTTTCTAGACTCGTTCGAGGGCGTACGTTTGTTTAAGAGGGGGAGGATGTAACGACTCGACCTGTCGTTTTGAGAGTTATAGCCCTATTTCCCCTATTTATGCTTCTTTATGTATTGTTCAACTGTGTTGAGTTGTATCGAGTTGGTAGGTTTGGGTTCGGAGTAGTTTTGGAGTGAAATGACCACGTAATCTCTTAATTAGAAAGTTAAGTTAGAAAAAGTCAATCGGAAGTTGACTTATGATTAAACGAATTCGGATTTGGATTTTTTTTATTCGATTAGCTTCGTTTGGTCATTTTAGACTTAGGAGTGTGTCCTAAATATAATTTGAAGGCCCGTGATAGAATTAGACTTGAATTGGCGAAAGTTGGAAGTTTAGAAATTCTTAGGCTTGAAATCGAGGTTGATTTGGTGTTTTGGTGTTGTTTTGGGTATTCTGGAGGTTCCACTAAGTTCGGGTAGTGATATATTGTCACACCTCCTTTTGGCTCTACCGCGCCCCGCGAAGGGCGTGGTAAAGGGATTTTTTCCAATTAAAGGACAATCGAAACGGGACTTATTTATTTAATTCAGAGTCGCCACTTGGGAGATTTATGGTGTCCCAAGTCACCGGTTGAATCCCAAATTGAGGAAAAGATTGACTCTATATTACAGTCTGCGTACCATAAATCCGGATAAGGAATTCTGTTAACCCGGGAGAAGGTGTTAGGCATTCCCGAGTTCCGTGGTTCTAGCACGGTCACTCAACTGTCATATTTGACTTATTATCTGATTTATAGCATGCTTTAACTTATGTGCAAATTTTAATTTTTAACCGCTTTTGATTATTATTATTTTATAAGAATTGCAACATTATAAAAATGTACTTCGGACCACACCGTACCCGTACGCCTGTGGACTTTAACACATTTTGACTTCGTTGAGATTTGGATTTTGGTCACATAACTGCACACCCAAGTTTAATAAAGTAGATTGTTAATGGCGTGCCTAAAGAGACTAGCGTATCGTTGTTCTGGGCAGGGTTGTCACACCTCCTTTTTACCGACTTTACTACATCCCGGGAAAGGATATAATAATAAAGGAGTTTTTTCACTTAAAGGACAATCGAAACGGGATTCGTTTATTAAGAGGTTCAGAGTCGCCACTTGGGAGATTTATGGTGTCCCAAGTCACCGATTTGAATCCCGAATCGAGGAAAGGGTTTGACTCTGTATTACAGTCGCGAACCAGAAATCC
>MU713352.1:17333-31350 GCA_026770625.1 Nicotiana glauca
CTGGAGCCAACGCTCCTCAATGATGCCAGTCATTTCATATACTTTCAATATTCGTATCGTAATTCGAGCCAATGCTCTTAGGAATCAAATTATCATATTATCATTCACATGTTATTCACAACATATAGAATTACTCCAATTAAACATGGAATTCACAATCAGTTCATGGTAATCACATTATAAGGACTCACGGTCATGCTAGACACCAATGTATAGATACTCGTGACCATGCCTATACATCGTACTTGATCACATAACAATTAGCAACAAGACTCAACTCCTATTCCCTCAAGCTAGGGTTAGACTAAACACTTACCTCAAAGCCTTGAAATTCGCTTAATCCTCAACTATTGCTTTACCTCGTGATTCAACCTCCAATTCAGTGATATCTAGGCATAATCAATTTAATAATATCAATAAAGACTCAATGGTAACAACCCATAGCCTAGATATGAAATTTCCTAGCATTATTCCAAAATCCTGAAATTAGACATCGGGCCCACATGGTCCAAACTCGAGGCTCGAACCAAAACTCAATCACCCATAACCCCACGAGTCCAAAGATACAATTTGTTTTAAGATTCGACCCCAAATTGGGGTTGAATTACCCAAAATTCTCAAAACTCTAACTTTGCTCAAAACCCATAATTTCTACCTTAACTTCATGATTTAGGCTTAGAAACTTGCTAATTAATGAAGGAAAAGTAAATGAAATGAGTGGGAAATTACTTACTCAAGGGGTCTTGAAGCTTGGGGGCTTTAATGGCTTCCTAAGGCTTGGGAGAGAAGAGGGCTCGTGATAAAAAGTGAAAAATCCCGAGTGTACTGTTTCTGTTGTTTTAAAAAAAATCACTGGACGACATTACACTACGCGTTCGCGATAGTAGGGTCGCGTTCGCAGTGAATAGGAGTTGGCAAGCATCACGTTCGCGGACAAGGGATGCGAACGCGAAGAGAAAATATTAGGTGCCTGGAGAATTGGCCTACGCGAACGCGTTGGCCTGTACGCGAACGCGTTGGCCTGTACGCGAACGTGATGGGAAATGGGCTGGGAACTACGCGAACGCTAAGAAGAAAAGAGGGTTGGGCCCTCAGAAGTTCATATCTCTATGCGAACGCGGACTAGTGACGCGAACGCGATGAAGGAACAAAATGAAGCCTCGCGAACGCATGATGGGGAGTGCGAACGCGAAGAAGGATTTCACTGGGCAAGAACTGCAGAAAATCTGCTACCATTCCAAGTGTAAAAACACCCCGAACTAACTCCGAAACACTCCCGAGCCCTCGGGGCTACAAACCAAATATGCACACTGGCTCAAAAACATCATACGAACTTGCTCGCGCGATCAAATCACCAAAATAACATCATTTACATAGAATCAAGCCTCAAAACTCATGATTCTCCTTTCAAAATTCATAAACTTCCAACTTTAGACATTTAGGTCCGAAACACGTCAAACGACGTCCGATTTCGACCAAACTTTACAGGAAGCGCTTAAACAATATATAAGACTTGTACCGGGCGTCGGAACCAAAATAAGAGCCCGATACCATAGTATTTTAATAAATTTTCATTTTCATTTTCCTTAATAATTTCAGAAAAACAATTTAACAGAAAAATTCTTTTACTCAGGTTCTAGACCTCGAATTTCGACTCCGGGCACATGCCCGAGTCCCATATTTTCTACGGACCTTTCGGGACCGTCCAATCTCGGGTCCGGGTCCGTTTACCAAAATTGTTGACCAAAGTCAACTATAATCATATTAATATCAAAATTCTTCAAATTTTCCACAGAGTTCACATATTTCAATACAAAAATTTTCCGGCTACGCGCCCGGACTGCGCATGCAAATCGAGGCAATAGAAAATGAGGTTTTCAAGGCCTCGGAAGCACAAAACAGATGAGGAAAACAAGTGATGACCCTTTGGGTCGTCACAATAGTCATGGTGACGAGTATATATACATTGGTTTCTACCATGCCCGTGAGTCCTTATTTTTCAAATAGTTGGGATTATTGTTATATTTTCCATGCTTAATTGATGACTTCTATATGTTATAAAGATCTTGTGAAAGGAAATTGTGATCTTTAAACTTCGTGGAGCGTTGGCTCGTGTTAAAATGTAAATTGTGAAGGTATATGAGATAAGTAAATCCTTGGAGCATTGGCTCAAGTGGTAATGTGGACTGTGAGATGAAAGTTAAAGAAAGAGAAAGAGTTAATGATTTATTCCCTTGCTGGGACGTAGTTGATTATTGATGTTGTGTCCTTGCCGGGTTTTTAATTGTTTACTTGTATTCCCTTGCCGGTATTTCCATTATTGTTTATTTATTTCCCTTGCCATTGTTTGTGATTGTTGATTGGGGTGAGGAAGAGTGTTAAAGCATGAAGGGTGATGTCGTGCATTGTTTGCTTCTTGTGAGGAAAGAGTGTAAAGCCTGAAGGGTGATGTCGTGCATTGTTTGTTTATTGTGAGGAAAAGAGAGTAAACCACAAAGGGTGATGTCGTGCCGCACGATGTGCCATTCCGTGCCGATTATATTGATTACATGTGAGGTATGAGAGTAAAAACACGAAGGGCGATGTCGTGCACGTTGATATGCTATTATTTGGGTGAGGATGAGAGTAAAAGCACGAAGGGTGATGTCGTGTACTTGTTGAGTTTTGTTTCTTGTTGTTGTATGATTTGTGCTTTTCCTTTGTATCAATCAGTTTATACTTGAAATTGTTATCTCCCCACAGCATGTTCCCCTCACATATTATTTACTTGTCTTGTATTTCGATTCCGCTATTTATATATATATATATAATTTTACAAGTTTATGTGGTAGTCCAGTCTAGCCTCGTCACTACTTCGCCGGGGTTAGGCTAGACACTTACCAGCACGTGGGGTCGGTTGTGCTGATACTACACTCTGTGCTATTTTGCACAGATCCAAGTTTCGGATAGCAGCAGCAGCAGCAGTATTAGTGTGGGAGCAGGCCTTCAGTCCAGTGAGACCCGAGGTAGCCTAGCAGGCGTCCACAGGCCCGGCGTCTCCCTTATCTTCTCTTTTAGTCTGTTATCTCATTGTGACGGGACAAACAGTTTGTGTTTCTTTCAAATGTTGTATTTAGTATTCTTAGCAGTTCGTGAGTATAGTGACACTAGTCTTGGGTAGATAATTTTGTTAAACTTTCCGCATTTCTATTCAGTTTTATATAATGCCAAGACTTCCGCTTATTAATGAATTTTGTTGCTTTTATATTTTGTCGTTAATTGTTAAAATATGTTAGATCATTTTGGAAAGGCAATTAAAATTAGCTTGCCTAGCTCTCATTAGTAGGTGCCATCACGACTCCCGAGGGTGGAAAATCGGGGTCGTGACACTTCAGCATCTTATAAGCTGAAGTTTTTATATTGGATTCAATTTTTTGTCTCAAAGCTTTTTCAAAAAACTTCGGCCCAATGTGCTGAAGTTTTTTAGTATATTTCCAAAAACGTCAGCACCTGATAAGCTGATGTTTTTGTGTTGGATTCAGTAGTTTTTGTCTTAAAGCTTTTTCAAAAAACTTCGGCCTAATGTGCTAAAGCATTTTAGTATATTTCCAAAAACTTAGGCACTTGATAAGCTAAAGTTTTTGTGTTGGATTCAATAGTTTTAGTCTAAAAGCTTTTTCAAAAAACTTCGGCCTAATGTGCTGAAGTTTTTTAGTATATATTCCAACAACTTTAGCACATGATAAGCTGAAGTTTTTGTATTGGATTCAATAGTTTTGTTATGACTTTTAACCAAAAATTCAGCTTAAAAAGCAGAAGTCATTTACTTTCTCTTTGATTTGCTCTTTTTTTGATCCTCCATTCTCTTTTGCTTCCTTTTATTAATTATCTTCATCTTTTCTTCTGAAGGATGAATACCATCCAGAATAGTCATATACTGATCAAAAACTAAATTTGTTACTGCACATCTTGCTTTTGGATAACGTGGAAGGTGATAGCAATATTTTTTGCGCAAGTAATATATGCCCATATCAATATGCTGCAAATGAACAACAACAAATGATAACATGTGAAATTACCAACATGAAGTTTATAAAAAACACATTACACAACTACAAACAACATGACAAAAACTTAAGCATATTCAGTTTGAAGTTTTAGCAAATAAGCTAAAAAACTTCAGCAGTTTACTATGAATATAGCTGAAGTTTTCCAAATTATAGTGCAAAAACTTTACTATAAAAAATAAGCTGAACTTTTGGGAAATACAGTTCAAAAAACAAACTTAATAACTTACTTCATAATCATAGTCAGGATCCCTAAGCTCAGTAAAGAATGATTTTGTAATATCAACTCCAGCTAATCTGAATAGATTGGAATCATATTCACTGGCATCCATCTCCAACCACACTTTAAATCTTTGCATCAATCCATTGTCTTGCTTAACATAATGGAAGAGACACCTTCTTGTATTCTTTCCTACTTTCTAATTTGACCCCTTAGCTTTTTTTTTATGAACAACATAAGGAGATCTCAACCAAATACTCTCCATACGAATCTTTTTCTCTTTTTTATCTGTTTTTCCTTTTGCTTGCTCTACCGGCTATTCCGTCACAACTAACTGTTGTTGTTCAGCAGCAGGGGGGAAACTACAGCCATCGTGGCAGATGCTTGACCAACTCCCTGTTGTTCACAACGTTCTTGTGCCTCTTCACGAATAACAATAGCAGCAGAATTACCTTCTGAATCAGCTCCTTATGTACTACCAAGTGAAAATGAACATAAATTGACGTTGGGGATATCACTGGTGTCACACATAGGAGAACTAAAAATCTTCCTTCTCTTAGGTTTTGGAAGAAGTTCCGATGCATTGGATGAGATCTGAAAAAGCAAGGAAAATATAAACATAAATAAAACTGATAGAGAACACACATTAGGTAAAAAATATAGCTTGTAATCGAATTGCAGAAAATAACTACCTGGTCTAAGTGTTGCGACACAGATGGTATTTGCATTCCTACAGATCTAGTGTCTTCTTGCAAAAAATAAAAAATAAATAAATAATACGAACTAAATTTTATAAAATATTACCAACACACTTCACACCTGTCTGTGAGGCAATAGGTGTGAATATATGTATTTCTTCTTTTTCATATTGCTCTTTAAGCTCACCAAATTCTTTTTGAGCAGCCTCGAGTCTTTCTGAAAAATCATTCAAAAATATAAAAAAAGAAAATAAAGTATGTAAATTTTCAAACTGTAAAAAATTTACTTCGATCAAATATAATAAAATTCATGATCTATAGAATACCTTGACGTTTGTCTTCCGCTGTGGTTTCCCTAGGCTACATGCCTTTGTTGATATCAGCATTTCCAGCTTCATTCAATTGTGAACCAACGTCGAGGACCATTGCAGTATTCTCTGGAAGGTTTTTCTCAACTATACCTTCATTCAATTGAGCAACATCGGAGAGTTTTTGAGTTGTGTCAATTGAAGCACAACTAGTTTCAACTTTCACTGCATATTCATAAAGAGGGGGAATAGATCAACTAGTTTTTCTATAAATAAAACATAGAAAAAATTTGTACCTGTACTGAAAATTTCACTACAGGATATTATAAAAAAATAGTTAAAACTTCCACTCTAAGAAGGTTGAAGTTAGCCAGTCACAAAGAAAAACTTAGACAGTTACAAAAAAAAAACTTCAGCTCTAGAGTTGAAGTTCGACAGTTACAAAAACAAAAACTTTACCAAAAACATGTGTAGTTTTTACAAAAAACACAAACACGTGAAATGAAACTTCAGCTCCAATAAGGTATCATTCGAAAGGTATCACACTTTGTACCTGTAGTAACAATTTCCTGTGTATCACAACCTAGAATTTCTTTGCAAATAGCTATTAATCCTGCATACCGATCGTCTTTCCTAATAGTGCATATAGGTGTTTGATCTCCATCACCAAACAAATTTTCCAAAGCACAACTCGGTGCATGTTTTTCAGTGCCAACAACTTGATCATCTAGACATTTCTCTGTTGTTAACTCTTCATCATTTCCATCTTTACTCTGTCTACAAACACTGGA
This sequence comes from Nicotiana glauca, assembly GCA_026770625.1. NCBI lineage: Eukaryota > Viridiplantae > Streptophyta > Magnoliopsida > Solanales > Solanaceae > Nicotiana > Nicotiana glauca. The sequence goes on from MU713352.1 coordinate 23,397, forward strand.
TTGTTCCTCTCCACCTTGTTGTTGAACATGTTTATCGCCTTCAACAGCCGCTTCATTATGTGTAACATTATCATCTGCGGCTTTACGCAATGCATCATGAGCAATATGTTCTTCAGTCTCAACAACTTGATTATCTACACCTTGCTTGCTTCCAATATTCTCAGTTGATAACTGTGCTTCATCATTTCCATCTCTGCTCAATCTATCAGCATTGGAACGTTCCTCTTCAACTTGTTCTTGAACATGTTGATCGCCCTCAAAAGCCGAAAGATGTTCGTAATAGTAGTTCATCCTGTCATATTCTCGATGCTTACTCAAATCAAAATTGCCATCGTCCATTCGGTTTGATTTGTTGACAATAGTAAACAATTGTTCAAATGTGATGACCCGGCCAGTCGTCTCATGAGCTACCGCCCTGTTCCCCCATTTCTGCTTCGTTATTCGTGTTTTATGTGACCAAATTGATTAGTTTGTGTTCGGAGTGGTTTTGGTAAGAAATGAGGCACTTAGTTTCTTTTAAGAAAGTTTAAGTTCCTCAACCGGATATTGACTTATATGTTAGAGGGCTCGGATGTGAGTTCTGATGGTTCAGTTAGCTTCGGGAGGTGATTTGTGACTTAGGAGTGTGATCAAAATGGGTTTTGGAGGTCCGGAGTGGAATTAGGCTTGAATTGGCGAAGTTAGTATTTTGGCGAATTCCGGTCGGCAGGTGAGATTTTGGTCCGAGGTTCAGAATGGAATTTCGAGAGTTTCTGTAGCTTTATTATGTCATTTTGGATGTGTGTGCAAAATTTCAGGTCATTCGGACGAGGTTTGATAGACTTTTTGATCGAAAGCGTATTTCGAAAGAATTTTAGAAACTTAGGCTTGAATCCGAGGTGTTTTGGGTAATTAGATGTTGTTTGAGGTGTTTTGATGATTGGAACAAGTTTGAATGACGTTATGGGATATTTTGGCATGTTTGGTTGAGGTCCCGAGGGCCTCGGGTGAGTTTTGGGTGGTCAATCGGACTATTTTTGGCTTTGAGAGTTGCAGAAATTGCAACAACAGTTGCAGATGATTTTTGGCCTTCGCGATCGCGTGAGGTCCCTCACGATCGCATAGAAGGAATTTGGTGTGGCCTGAGATTGGTCTTCGCATTCGCATTTAGGTCCTAGCATTCGCGAAAGCCTGAAGGCTGGTGCTTCGCATTCGCGTAGGGTATATCGCGTTCGTGTAGAAGGATTTCGGCAAGCCAGGTTATTTCTCTTCGCGTTCGCCTTAGTGGGTTCACGATCACGGAAGGTTAGTTAGTTGAGCTACACATTCACAGGAGATAGTTCGCGTTCACATAGAAGGCCTTGGAGTGGAAGGCCTTGAAGGTTAGTTAGTTGTGCTACACATTCCAGGTGAGATTGTTCACTGCGTTCGCGTGGAGTGGAATGCGCTCGCGAAGGTTCAAGTGTCTAGAGCATCGCATTCGCAGGGCTCAGGTCGCGTTCGCGTAGTGTATTTTTGAAGCCATGGAACTTTTCCCTTCGCGATCGCGTGGCGTAGGACGCGATCGCGTTGAAGGAATTCAAGAACTGGGTAGTAAGTTAATAAAAAAATTTCATCCGCGATTTTGGGTCATTTTTTCCTCCATGGTTGATCATTTTGAGAGCTTCTTAGTGGAGATTAAAGAAGGATTCAAGATGAATCGATTGGAGATTCAACGCGCGCAAAGGCCAATTTAAGGGGCAAAGGCCTCGTGAACTAGAGGTTTCGTCGGTTCGAGGTAAGTAATGATTGTAAATACTGTCCCGAGGGTTTGAAACCCCGGATTACACATCGTTGTGTTACTTTGAGGTGATTTACATGTTGGATGATGAGCGTGGAGTAGAGCACCGCTGGGGATTGTGACCTAGTCCATCCCGAATGAGTTATTTAATGACTATTTGATAGTTAATCGTTTGATGTTATTATATTTTGGAAGGTATGCCATGTTTGGGGCCTTGTGCCGACTTGTTGAGACCCTTAGGGGTATTTTTACTATTTATCCTCACTCTAATTGTTTGAAAGCATGTCCTCAGTCATGTGTTATCTGTTTATTAATCAAATATGGCTTTATCACTGTGTTCTTTAATGTGGAAAACTGTTTTGGTTTGAGTTCCCTGTTTTATTGAGATAGATCGAGGGTCTGATTGTGAGATTGATGACTGAGATATACGGAGAGTCTGATAGTGAGGTTAGTGACTGAGAGAGGTCGAGGGCCTAGTTGTGAGGATTATATATCTATGGATCGGGCTGGATGCCGCAGCAATATATATACATATATGGATACGGATCGGGTTGCACGCCGCAGCAATACTTATATGGATCAGGCTGCAAGCCGCAGCAATATTGCGCTTGGGCCATAAAAGGCCCCTCCCGGAGTCTACACACCCCAAGTAAGTGTCATCGATGAAATATATGGATCGGGCTGCACGCCGCAGCGATCTATGGATTGGGTTGCACGCTGCAGCGGTTACTATATGGTACCTATTGAGCGTGAACACTGGATGCGAATACTGATTGGTAAGAGTTGAGTCACGAGTGACAGAGAGGCTAACCTGAGGGGCGATAGTTATATACATGCATATAAGTGATGTTCGCCTGAGAGGCATGTTTATGAACTTATTGATTTCACTTCTCTTTAAAGTGATTTTCTATCGAATATGTTGATTTATTGATTGTTTTCACTCATCTTTATATTGAGCCTCTGTCGGAAAGTTGAACAAATTTTTTAAAGCAACTTTTACTTAAACTGGGGTTTATGAGATGTTCAGAAATAAATCATTGATTGGGCATTTGGTTATTTCCACCGAGATTTTCAAGTTATGAAGTGTTTATGATTATTCTTTTGCCCGAGGGGCTGTTTTACGAACTATACTTTGCCCGAAGGGCCAATTATGGCTTTTAAATCTCTATTATTATTTTAAATGGAACTGAACCCCTACTGAAACTGCTGGAAAGTATTTCAAAAATAATTTTTACTAAAAGCTGGATTTTAAAAAGGAAGGTTAACTCGTATTATGATTTGAAAGACTGTTGTGCTTATTGAGCCTGACGTGATTGTGGATTCTTTGTTTCCTACTGCTCAGTCTTTATTTACTCTTACTACTTACTGGGTTGGAGTACTCACATTACTCCCTGCATCTCGTGTGCAGATTTAGGTATATCGGAACCCGGTAGCGGGTGTTGATTTGCTCAGACGTGGATTCATCAGAGTTAGCAGGTGGTTGCATGACGTTCGCACTGTCATGTCCCAACCTCGGGAGGCGCGACCGGTGCTCAATCAAGTAAACCCAACTGATCAAGCCTTACCGAACACTTTCTACCCCAAATCAATATGAATACGGAACCCATGCCTTTCATTAATTTAGACGAGAATACATGGTGCATACTACATCATTGGTTCATTTCATATCACAAAGATTTACCGTACATAAGCTAGCTTCAAGGATTCTATTAGAGTTACAGTTTATGGAGATCACAAGTTTAGGATTACAACATATATAGTGGACTCCCCGAACACCCGTACATAACCCACACTAGTGTCTTTGGAGCCTCTAAGGATACAACAGATAAGCATAACTATGCCGGCAACAAGGCCCCGGCTATACCTCAAAAGTGGAAAGCTGTAATAATAAAAGATAAACCATATAGCCCCATGGAAGAAAAAGGGGCTCACCGAGACTTGGAGAGGAAAAATGCTCCGCTACACATGATCGGCACTATCCGCTATAGAGCCTCCTACAATCATAACACGAATGTAGCGCCCCCGGCAAAAGGGACATCAGTACATTTGAATTGTACTGTTATGTATAACTAAACACCATTTTACTAGAAAGAACTATCAAACAGGTATAAGTAAATAACATGGGTAAATCAAAGATGCAATTCATATAATCTTTCATACAATTTCCAACACATAGATTAGGGCCTTTCTGTCACATGTTCACCACTGTTCTCAATACCACCGCCATCTCGAGCGGAGTTCGGTCACGACCCGACCGGCTAGGTCACCTCATTGGAGGCATTACTCTCAATCAATATTTCATTTCCCTTATCCGGAATTCAATATCAGCACATTACCACCATGTGTGCGGCATGGTGTCCGATCACGACCCGATCGGCTAGGTCACCTCATTGGAGGCATTACTCCATTCTCATTAGTCAACACCTTCAAATCTTTATTCCACACATATCATAATAATTCCTGGGCACTCATGGCCACCATCATCACATCGTTTTCCCTTTTCAATATTTGTTTTACAAGTTGTGATCATAGACACATATATCAAAGATAATTCAAGTTGCAATCACGGGTAAGCGAGCACATAGCTAGCATGAATAATTCTTTGTTTCAATGTTGGCTTATAGCCCAAGTATTTCAACACATAACTCTATTTTTCATCATTCTCTAATTATCAAGATTGGTACATTATTCACATTGAGGCACATCCTTCACGAATATGCATATATATATATGCAAATCAATTAATGCATAATAACAATCAATACACTAGCCAATTCAACTCTTACCATACTTTTGTAATGATAACGGAGCTCAATTTCTAATAAAAAGGGGGTTTTAGTCATACATACCTCAATAAAGCTTTCCTTACTCTTTTACAAATTTTTGGAACTCTTAGCACTTTGATCTATTGAGTAAGAATTACAAATTAAATTGAGAATTAGATATGAGATTGAGACTCTAGCTTGGTTCAAGCATATTGACAAACCCTAGAGGTGCAATGTGATTTTAGGCCCCTTTTTTAGAGCAATTTATATCCTTTTGTACTCCTCTTTAATTCACCACCTCCCACTACTCTAAGGTTTGATATGCATGCAAGGAATCCATTGTTATACCTATGAATCACCTCACTAGTGACCCCTTATATCTGAGAATAAAACAAATAAGAGTTGGGGTGATGAAGTCTTACCTCTTGAGATGAAGGTCTTGGGGTCTTCACTTGATTTTCTTCAAGGATTTAGCCATATCTCATGGAGTAATTTGATGGGGAGACTTTCCCTCTCTAAAAACCCTCTCTCTCCCTCTAGAAATGCTCAGAAGAATGCTTAAAATGAGCTATAACACCGGATATATCGATAGGGAGGTCGGGTTAAAAATTAGAAAATTGGAGCCCCGAGTCAAATATGCGATCGCAGAGTAAACATGTGGTCCGCATAATGGACCGCAAAATGCTCCCCAGAAACTGGACACTCTGACTGATTCTGCGGTAGGAATGCGGTCCACATTCACGTTCTGCGGTCGAAAAGTGCACCGCAGAACTGACCCTCACAAAATTCAAAGGAAAATATGCGACGACTATGCGGTCCGCATTTCGATTATGCGACCGCATTTTGACCGTATAGCTGACTTCAATTTTAATCAACATTCTGACTAACTCTGCGGCAGATATGCGGTCCGCATACCTGATTTGCGGCCGCATTCTGGACCAAATTTCTTGCATTTTTCTGGAAACTTATTCTTGACTTTTTAATGCATTATTCAATGTGAGGTATATTTATGAATTGCTAACACATGCTCCTAACTTGGCACCACGGGATCTGGGTTTTCGAGTAGGGATTTCACGGGGCCTTAAACGCAGCATCGCTCCCTTCCTCACATTTCTATTACTGTATTTATTACATTATTTTAGACTTCTTGTTGTATTCAGGCCTTGATAGATGCTCATGACTAGTGACACCCCGATGTCGGGCTTGTATTTTTATTCCGCACTATTATTTCAGAAGTTATTATGAAACATTATTTAATAATAAGCTTAAAAATGACTCTTAATGCTTAAGGGGTTAATGTGAGTGTTGTGTCGATTGGCCTTGTCTTCACGAGAGGTGCCATCACGACCGGGCCAATTTGGGGTCGTGATAAGTTGGTATCAGAGCCTAAGTTACATAGGTCTCACGAGTCATGAGCAGGTTTAGTAGAGTCTCGCGGATCGGTACAGAGACGTCTGTATTTATCCTTGAAAGGCTGCAGAACCTTTAGGAAAACTTCACATTCTTGAATTCTTATCGCGCATCCTTGATTCTGCTTGAAAAGTAACTTTTGAAATTCCTTCCACGCGTTCGCATGCGCGCATGAGCACTCAGTATTAGAGGCACCTTGATGGCTTGTGATTCCCTGATTGAGGGGCGAGACGTGATCTCGGTGAGTTCGATGTTAGGCAAGTCTGGAGGACTTGAGGCTAGATCTTTGCCCATGGCTTGAGCACCGAGGTGTTGATTGTGTGAACAAGTATTTTTGAGCTTATATGTTTGATAGTGTCCCTGTTAGTGGAGGTGACGGCTATAGCTATGTGATGAGTATGTTAATTTTGCGAGGTATATCCATATGATTTGGAAGCGACGAGAAGGGTCTGCTGGATGATGGAAGAACTATTAGATTCCTGAAGTCCATCTTGATTTGAGGTATAGCCCGAGTTATGGGTGTGTGGAGAATCTTTTCATGTCTCCTAGTTGGGATGAAAATAAATTTCATGTTGCAGTATGAGTTTAGACTCAGGAAGATTAAGTGAATGTGTAATGTGTATGACAGTGGAAGGTATACAAAAATGTTAGTTTGAGGCGAAATAGGTGGTTATCTCATGCGGAGTGTTCTGAAGTTGTGTGATCCCTATGTTGTCTGTTAGAAGATCTCATTTACAAGTGAAATACACGTGTTGAAATTTAAAATTTTAGGTCGCTCAAGAGCGCGAATTTAGCTGCTACGAAAGTGAATGCGAGAATTGCAGAAGAGTTAAAATTCCAGATGATTTGTATTTCCACAAGCTTATGAAGGGTTGAGTTTAATCTCACCATGGTATTACAGTAGCAATAGAGTATATGCGTTATAATTTATTGAGTGTGTTTTGATCTATGGCTTCGAGCCAAGTTGAGGAGTTTGCTATTGATTAAGTTGATTACACGGTTAGGTGCTATATTGGTTCCCGTTTGAGGCGTGTTGGTGGGTCAGTTATGGCTTAGGGAGATTGAGGTCATATCCTGCGGTGTCAGAATGCTAATGAGGCACGGGTGGTTCTATTCGTTTGATTAGGCTAACTGCAGTTTAAATAGAGTAAATAACTCTCAGGAATGGTTCTAATGTGCACAAAATTTTTGCATGTAATAATTGGGGAATTTCAGGTTGTATTTTGTTGGTAGAAATTGAGGTTTGCATTTGGAGGGTGTCAAGATTTGTGGTTTTTCTATATCAATTATGGGCTTCTATATAGCACTATCAGGAAGGTGCATGTAAGGGTTCGGAATTTGTAGAATATTCTATGATGTTTTGACTTGCGATGTAGCAATTGGAAGGTATGAAATAGTTTGTGGTATTTGAGACAGCATGGTCTCGTGATTCAAAGTCACTTGGAATGGTGTTATGTGTTGAATGCAGTTACTATTATTCCTAAGGCAATCAAGGTAAGTCGAAAGAAGATGGATTGGTTAACCATATATCTATTGGCATATCTGTGACGACCCAAAGGGTCATCACCGTATTTCTCCCTTTTTCCGCGCTTCCGAGGCCTTGGAAACCTTGCTTTTAGTTGCCTCAATTTGTGTGCGCAATCCGAGCGCAAAGCCGGAAGATTTTTATGTTAAAATATGTAAATTTTGTGAAAATTTTGAAGAATTTTCATATTAATATTGATATAGTTGACTTTGGTCAACATTTTGGGTAAACGGACCCGGATCCGTGATTTGATGGTCCCGGAGGGTCCGTAGAAAAATATGGGACTCGAGCATATACCCGGAGTTGAAATCCGAGGTCCAGAACTTGAGTAAAAGAATTTTTCTGTTAAATTATTTTCTGGAACTATTAAGGAAAAATGGAAATGAAAATGAGTTAGAAAATATGGGTATCGGGCTCGTATTTTGGTTCCGACGCCCGGTACAGGTCTTAAATATGCGTTAAGTGCTTTCTGTGAAATTTGGTCGAAATCGGACG
>MU713352.1:32653-92227 GCA_026770625.1 Nicotiana glauca
CGCTCACTGTGGGGGTTCAGACTCCGGAGGGGCTCCTACAGCCCAAGCGCAATGACATAGTAGCATTCGCAGCGGCGTGCAGCCCGGTCCACAATCAGTCCAAATATATATATATATGCAAGCAAGCCACATGGGCACAATCAATTACCATTTTTAGTTCCATTTAACAGGTATTATAGTTTAAGTGATTAAAACCTTAGAAGATTGCTAATCATTTCTAGACAGTACTTAACTCAGGCTGATATCATGGAAACATGCTCAATTTCATGGCAACAGTGATAATAATCCCTCAGGTATCCAAATAGTTGGCATGCATCCCAAATATGTTCATAACAATCCAAGTAGGATGTTTACCAGCCAAATTTCTAGTCAATAACACAGTATAGACATCACTCGGACGGACTAAGCCATAGTCCTATCCACAAACGACCCCGCACTCACCGTAGAGTACGTGTCTCGCCTCAATACAGCGTCAAAATGTGATATACCGGGGTTTCAAACCCTCAGGTCATCATCTACATCTATTACTCACCTCAAGCCGGCCACAAAACTAGTCTGCCATGCCTTTTTCCTCTCGAATCCGCCTCCCCGCGCGTCGAATCTATTCAAAACCACAACGAATACATTACAATAGGCTAATGGAACATAACCCAATTGAAATTACTCGAAAAAAATACTAAAAAACACGAAGTTGGCAAAACCCGAGCCCCGGGCCCACTTCTCGAAAAATTCCGAAATTTACATCACTGAATTCCTTGTCTCGCCACGAGTCTATACATATCAAACACAAATCGGAGTTCGTTTGACTCCTCAAATTCCAAGTTTACACTTTCTTAGGTTTCAAGCTATAACCTCCATTTTTACCCCTTAAATCCTTGGATTTTCAGTCTTTAATCCTTGTTTTTACACCATAACAACATAATTCGAGGCTATAAATTCTTACCTGATGGAATCCCCTTCGAATCCTCTCCAAATCGCCCAAATTCGCCTCTTCCCGAAGTCAAAATGTTCCCCTTAACCTCTGAAATTCGCGAGCACTGTTTCATTAAAACCCTTCAGCGATTTTCGCTTATGCGGTCCCGCTACCGCTTATGCGGGGCTTCTGCGGCCGATTGACCGCTTCTGCGGTTCTCACTAATTTCCCCAGGAATCGCTTATGCGATCAGACATCCGCTTCTGCGGTTTCCCTGCTACCGCTTCTGCGGTGATTTTTCCGCTTTTGCGGAACCGCTTACGCGTCCAAACTTCCGCTTTTGTGGAATTGACCAGGTCCATCGAGGACCGCTTCTGCGATACAACAGCTGCATCTACGGAACCGCTTATGCGGCTCCTTTTCCGCAGATGCGGAAATACCAGAAGCCATAAAAACCAGACCTGCAACATGCTTCAAAAATTTCCGTTTCAACATCCGAAATCACCCCGAGGCCCTCGGGACCTCAACCAAAAACACCAACACATCCAACAACCTTATTCAAACTTGTTCCAATCATCAAAATCATCAAATTTCACCAAATCAAAGCCTAAGTTTCTTAAAAACTTCCGAATTGCACTTTCAATCAAAAACCCGACCAAACGATGTCCGAATGACCTAAAAATTTGCAGACATATCCAAAATCACCTAACGAAGCCACTGCAACTCTCATAATTTCATTCCGACCCTCGGATCAAAATCTCACCTATCCACCGAAATTCGCCAAAATTCAAACTTCGCCAATTCAAGCATAATTCTACACCGGACCTCTAAATTCAATTCTAATCGCACTCCTACACCACAAATCATCCCCCGAAGCTAACCGAATCATCAGAATTCACATCCGAGCCTCCTAACTAAATAGTCAACTTCCAGTTGACTTTTCCAAAACAAGCTTTCCTTTAAGAGACTAAGTGCCTCATTTCCTCTTCCTTTAAGAGACTAAGTGCATGCATGGTAATTGCTCAATTAAAGGCATTGAATTCAATTCCTCTTCTGTAGGAATTATATCCAATACCCTAAAGTCGTGATATCTCTGTTTAATACAAAAAAATATGTTATGAGGAGAAAAAACTAATACATCAACATATTAACACAAAGATAAAAAAAAGTAACTAACTTCATGAGTACTGAATATATAATAAAGTTCGGGAAATTTAGGCTCTCCCACACATACATAACGTAACATCCTGGGACTTGAGGGGTATCAAGGTACTCATCCTCTCTTATATACTTCTCCCAAACATCTGGGAAGCGCTCATAGAACCAAGTACATAACGAATATGGAAAACCACCAAGTTTATACTCAGTTGTATGGAATTTGTTCTGCTTGTCCAATGCATGTTTTAGTGAATAAATGAGCTTCTCATAAGCCACATTACCCCAAGGATATTCAGCACAAACCTTATCATCTTTAACAACAGATGCATACTCCTCCATCACACATGACTCGGTATTTTTTCCAAACAGAATAGACTCTACAACAAGAATTTCTATAAGCTTAATTTCATTATCAGCACTCTCGCATATGTGTACATGATTCACAGCATTCTTTGGAATTTCATTGCGAATCATAAAACTTTGAATATCCTTCAAAGTCACACCCTTGGACTTACCAAAATAGCGCTTCAGAAGATTGCTCTCTCGATTAATTGGTTTTTCAACATTGTGTGATGTGATCCGCAAACCACACATAATGTGAAAGTCTTCAAGGGTGAAGGAAACATCATGGCCAAAAATCTTGAAACTAATGGAGTCTCGATCATTCGTGAATATTTGAGAAAGACACAGACAATGAACCAACTTCATGCTTCATTTGAAATTCTGCTTCATTTGAAATTCTCCATAGCCATAATGTATCTAAATGTACCATTATTAAGCTTATCCTGATGTGTAGGAGTCAAGAAAGTTGCAATTAAGTTCTTCAAATCATGGTTCCCCTTCCAGTAACCCTTAGAGTTAAACCAATTTCCAAACTCAAAATATCTTTGTCCTGGTTTTGTAGGTGGAGCAGCAGGGACATAAAGACCTGGGGGTATTACAGGTAGACTAGGTGCTTTAGGGGTTTTGCCTTGTTTAGCTACATTAGGATGTTTAGGTGCTTTAGGAGCCATCTGTTCAAAAAAAGTAAAACACACAAAAAATAACATCAGGACATTATCAAAAAGATCAGTTAAAACTTCAATACCTAAGAAGGCTGAAGTTCGACAGTTACAAAGATACAAACTTCAGCCCTAGAGCTGAAGTTCGATAGGTATAAAACAAAAAATTCAGCTCTAGAGCTGAAGTTCGACAGGTATAAAACAAAAACTTCAGCTTTAGAGCTGAAGTTCGACAGTTACAAAATAAAAACTTCAGCTCTAGAGCTGGACTTCGACATTAACAAATATAAAAACTTCAGCTCTAGAGCTAGACTTCACAGTAACAAATACAAAAACTTCAGCTCCTAAAGCTGGACTTCACCAGTTACAAACACAAAAACTTCAGCTCCTAAAGCTGAACTTCACCAGTTACAAGCACAAAACATTCAGCAAAAAAATATGTTGTAGTTTTTACAAAAAAAACAAAAGACAAATTCAAATCCAAAACTAATGCCAAAACATGGAAAAAAAACTTCAACTCATATCTAAGATATCATTGAACTATAGTATCATCTGTTTAACTCTCAAAATTTTTAAAAATTTGAACGTCTAATCACAGAAGAATTTATAAAATTTTCATTAACAACATAAACAATCGTTCAAAAAACCTAAAAACACAATCGTAAAAGTAAAACAAATGCACTTATCAAACTAAACCCTAAGAAAATATTTTATCATAAATACATGACTATCAAAACCAAAATCAAAAATTAAATCGTAAAATAAAACCCATAAAGTTAATGCAACGTACCTATGATTAAATCATAATGTGGGAACAACGACGACTAGCAGTTGAAAAATAAAAAACAACGACGAAATCTATTTGATTTCAAAGAAGAACTTCAAAAAATGCGAATAACGGGGGAGAGAGACAGAGAAATTAGAGGACTAGCGTATACTTGGAGAGAAAGTAGTATTTTAATAAGGAAGGGCAAAATGATCTTTTCAAATGGCTTTTAACAAAAAACGGGTATGGGTGCAAACAAAAAAATAAAGCGGCTCAAATAGGGCGCCCCATGTAATTTTTACAATAAAATAAGTATTGTATTCAAAGCAACAGTGTGACGGGCAATAACCATCCAAAAAAAATGGAGCCACTCGTATATGATAGTTGTTGAGCATCTCATTTTCCTTACCGAGGCCGTTTATGAATGATATTACCTAATGAAAAGGTAGTTGTTGAAGGTAGAGGTGTCAATGAATATTTAAAAACCAACTAAACCAACTGAATCGTACCGTACCGAACCGATTTTTAAGTTTCTTATAATAAAATCGTATATTTTTATATAAATCTATTTCTGAATCGATAATTAGGGTAGGTTTTTTATTTTATGAGAATAAACCGAAAAAATACCAAACTGTACCGAATAAATTTACAATGTGAAGAATATATTTATGTATAAAGTTTAAAAATAATAAAGCATTAAATTTTTCTGGGGCCTTGGAATAATGAAATAATTACAAGACATCAAGTAATTAAACTTAAAATCCTAATTCCCAAACCTATTATGCTACTCCTATTGAAACTAAATTATTTCCAACATATTCACTAGCAAAACACAAGGTATTGTAGCGATTATGAGTAGCAAAACTACAATGTATTGAATATGTTTCCTTTTGTAGTTTTAGATTTATATTTTTGAATATTTAATCTTCTATAGACTTTATTCTTGAGACCGAGCTTGGTTAATATCTTTCCATTCGTGTGATTTATAATTTATTTATTTTTTGTATTTTTTTAGTATCTTTTAAGTTGATGTAGAATAGTTGATGGATCTGTACTCTAGCCATCTTTTTATATTTTCTTAATTTATCACCTTTCAAACTGTAAAATGTCTGGAGAGTTTTACTAAGTCCTATAAAAGTACGTATGTTATTGCATTCTATTTCTACTAGTGATTTTACATGACATTTTTAAAAAATACCGAATTGTCACGATCCAAATCCCGAACATGGTCGTGATGGCGCCTCTCGTGAAGACAAGGTTAGCCAGTCAACCCAATTCATCCCTTTAAATTAATTATTTAACATAATTATAGTACAACATGATTTAATAATGCCAAATAGCGGAAGTATAGATAAAGATACAGAAATCCAACCCCACACGGCCCGACATCGGGGTGTCACTAGTCATGAGCATCTATTAGAGTACAAATACAACTATAAGGTCTGAAATATGCAAAACAGGACTGATGAACAAAAGAGAGAAAAGCGGTGTTGCGAATGCTGACAGCCGCCTTGCTAAAACTCTGATAACCCTGCCTCTAATCAACCAAAACCCGCTACCGAGTGTATAAGTACGTGCATCTGCACACAAGGTGCAGGGATAAAATGAGTACTCCAACTCAGTGAGTAATAAGGGTAAATAACAACCGAGCAGTAAGAAATCACGTAAAGCAAACCATCATGCTATATATGAGCAGTGAAAAATCCCTTTGAGAGAAAGCAGTGAAGTTGTAAAAATTTTAGAAATATCTTAGCTCAGTTTAAGACATCTTTTGAAAATGACTTTTTCAACAGTTATGCAAATGCATGCAAAAATGAATAGTGCAGATAAGCACAGAAGTTCGCCGCTTGGGCCCCACACTGGGTTATCAGATAATACCAGAACGACAGGTGAATATTGCAAGAAGAAGCACAAACAACATATAATGGAAGACAAATGAAATAAGGTAAACACATCAAACAGTATCGGTACCGCTGCGGCGTACGGCACGATCCACATATCGATGCGGCATGCAGCCCTCTCCGTTTAACGTCGACGGAGCTCACTGGGGGTATGCAGACTCCGGGAGGGACCCCTTACGGCCCAAGCGCAATATCAAGTCATCTCGTGGCATCAAATCTAGGCCCTCGGCCTCATATCAGTATCAGTATATCACTGTTGCAGCGTGCAGCCCGATCCATATATATAAATATATATATTGTTGTGGCGTGCAGCCCGATCCAAAAGTATCCTCACAATATAGGCCATCGGCCTTACTCAATCAACAGAGTCACATAAGCTACTCGGGCAACTATAAAATATGATGCTCAGCCCAAAGTATTTTTAGTAATATCATTTCGAGTGTCTGAGGCATAATAAACTTGGCTAAGTTTTGAAAACAGTGGAAAATAATGACTGAGTTCAAATATATAATTAAATCAGCGAGGAATTATCAACAACAATCCCCGAAGGGTTCAAATAGTTGGCATTCAGCCCAAATTATGATGATAGCAAGTAATTTCAGTCAAATACGCAGTAATTTCATCAATCGGGGCGGACTAAGTCACAATCCCCAATGGTGCTCTACCCCACGCTCGCTATCCGGCGTGCAAGTCACCTCAATATAGCACTACGATGTGCAAATCTGGGGTTTCAAACCCTCAAGATGTCATTTACAATCATTACTCACCTCGAACCGGCGAATTCTCTAGCTCGCGATGCCTCCGCCCCTCAAACCGGCCTCCACGCACGTCGAATCTATCCAAAATCAGAGCGAATACATCACAATATACCAATGGGACAATACCCAATCGAAAACAATCGAAAAATAGCGAAATTTTCGAAATTAGCAAAATCCGAGCCCCAGGCCCACTTCTCGAAAAATCAAAAAATTAATATCATTGGATTCCTCATCTCGCCACGAGTCTAACCATACCAAAATTATCCATTTCCCATAACATTTCGACCCTCAAATCTGTGTTTCTATCCAAGAGGGTTTTCTAACCTTTTCTATCCAAATTCACGGATTAAACGCCAAAACTAGTAATAGATTCTAGCTATACAACAAAAATTGAGTTAAGAACACTTACCCCATTGTTCTCTCCAAGAATCTTTCGAAAAATCGCCTTATCCGAGCTCCAAATCGTCAAAAATGGAAAATGGGAATGAAGTCCCATTTCCAGAACTTAACATTCTGCCCAGGCCACTGTAGCTAACCCTATGCGATCGCAACCGAACCCATGCGATCGCATAGCACAACATTTTTGTCCCAAATTTTAACCTTAAGCGATCGCGGATATGCCCATGCGATCGCAATGCACAAGGTCCTGTGATCGTATTGAACAATTTCTACTAAAAATCCCGGATCAAATTTACAATGTGCGATCGCATGACTCCCTATGAGATCGCATTGAACAACCAAAAAACCCCTCAAAATCTTTCTATGCGATCGCATGACACCATCTGCGATTGCAGAGAACAAAAACACTCTGCAATTTTTCTGCTGCATTTTACAACTCCAAACTTCTCGTTAACCATCCGAAATCACCCCGAGGCCCCCGGGACCTCAACCAAAAACACCAACATATCTTAAAACATCATCCAAATTTTCTCCAATCATCAAAACATCCCCAACTAACACCAAAGTCGTCAAATTACATCGAATTAAAGCCTAAGTTCTTTCAAAACTTCCAAAACACGCATTCGATCAAAAATCCAACCAAAACACGTTCGAATGACCTGAAATTTTGCACACATATCCCAAATCACCTAACGAAGCTACAGCAACTCTCGAAATTCCATTCCGACCCTCGGATCAAAATTTCACCTATCAACCGAAAATAGCTAAAATACTAACTTCGCCAATTCAAGCCTAATTCTACATCGGACCTCCAAAATCACTTCCGGTCACACTCCTAAGTCACAAATCATCCCCCGGAGCTAACCGAATCATCAAAATTCACATCTGAGCCCTCTAACTCATAAGTCAACGTCCGGTTGACTTTTCCAACTTAAGGTTTCTTAAAAGAGACTAAGTGTCTCATTTCTTATTAAAACCATTTTAAATCAACTCGATTACACAAGATATGGATAATGAAACATAAGGAAGCTGGAAATGGGGAAATCGGAGCGGTAACTCATGAGACGATGGGTCGGGTCGTCACATCCTCCCCAATTTAAACAAACGCTCGTCCTCGAGCGTACTCAGAGTTGTTTTAAAAGCCAACCAATCGCTGGATAACCTTACCATGCATATACTCGGGGGTGATCCCACGTCACCCTATCTCATATAGGTCCGACAACACATTGTAACTGAAATATTTGCAATCCCATCTAGCCCATAAGCCATAGGACCACATTGTAACTTTTTGAAATCTTTCATATGATCAGAATCCCACATTTATACTGTGAATAAGCCCGAACAACTGTAATAACCCATACCTGCAACCTCAGGTGCAATTACATAACATAACACATAGCTCAAATGCTCGCAGTGATAACTCCCATTAACAGCAGCTGCACACAAGGCCTGAATACCGGTAGAAAACCTCTTAACAACTAAAGTTCCTTTCCAATACTTTTACATATACTGCAACTGATAACTAAAACACGCAGTAAGCCATCACCATTTCTCATATCAACTATTCATGGAACCACTTCTCCTTCGGCAAATACTACATCAAATTTCTGAGTCGAAGCTCGATATTATCCTTCCAACACACTAATATCAAATTTGCTCGTACTCATTAAAGATCCCAACGATCTCATCTAATCAACACACTACTCTGTTGACATTACACATTAATATAGGACTAAGCCACAACTCGCACAATACACGCGCCAATAAGCAACAGTCTGAACATAGTCAATTCATGAAAATGACTCAAATGAAAGAGTTGTACTTCAAGCTCTCCAGTACCACCATAACACAAGATGAGAACCCGTCTCCCATCATAGAGACAGAACACACAGATCTAACTCGCAATATCATACATCCGCATAACTTCGCCCCCAATGTGTGACCTCATCCAGTACGAACCGCTTAGGCAATAAGCCGCCCCGTACATAATCAAAAGTCTCATATGATGCCACAAAGTTCCGATAGGCTACCGATTAAAATGCGGTACAAAAAGGAAGATGAACTTTGGAAGGAACTGCCTAACTCACGCACTAGTACATGCTCTCCTTAGAAAGATAGGAAGCAAGACATACAAAAATAGCATATAGGAAACTATTCTCAATGTCACACTGTTGCGGCGTGCAACCCGATCCAAATAACACACTTATGGAGGCATGCCACCCGATCCACACATAACACTCACCTAAAGAGGTGTACATCGAGCTAAATTGTTCATTAATATAAAATACCGAATTTCGGTCACAAGCACGTTAATTGCATAATACTGTCCCTGAGGGGACATATAGCGCTATAAGCTACCAAAACTCAAGCTCAACTGAGGTGCGATATACAATCTGAATATCGAGAGCCATTTTGCTCATAAACATCATTTCTACGTGGATCCTCAACACATAAGCATTTTCTCAAACCGTCTCACAACTCACACGGTGCAGTGTATCATTGCATAAAATATCTGACAACGAAATAACACCCTAACTCCTCCTCCATAAGGAGCGCATCACTGAAATGAACCCGTTTGGCCTGATATAGAGCCCATATTCACATTTGAATCCATCCACCGACCTCAAGCCGATTCTGATCACACTGAACTAGGTTAATTACCTTTCAAAGTTCCCTAACAACTCATCTTCCGCTCGTAACACATAAGAACATCCATCAAAGTCCGAGAAATCATCTGTGGTCCACAACTCAATAGACTAGTCTTCAATAAATCAAGTGACTAACTGCCATACTTACACAATCTTCCTGTGGGACACCCTCCCACAACCTACCATTACGAATAACTGGGTCATACCTTCAAACCACCGACCGCACTAATGCTGGAAAGCGATTAAGAATCATTAACCAGGGTGCAAAGCCTTTTCACAAAACACTGTTCTCAGGTGACGCTGAAAACAATACCGATTTACCTTAAACGTCGAGACTTCTTCCCTGCTCATCCGAGCTCGTAACATCCTTGTCCATACCGAGTTTTTACCTCTATCTTCACTTCAAATTTCGTATCACTTATTACACCCAACATGCCAACATATAATAGAACACGGTCTTTATCACAGCTTCAGAACCATTATTAGATTAACACTTCATCATATAAAACATTCCACTTAACTCACTTCAGGAGAACCATAGCAACACATAGGTAAATTCTCATAACCTTAGAATATGCAAATCTCTAAGTAGTGGTCTGACCCACCATGACCCCTTCGGGATCCGTCTACACGTAACAGGCCCATAACAATGGAATACTCTTGATTAACATCAATTACGACGGACGACATGCCTCACCTGTACCGCCACAAATCACACGCGTAACTTGATCATGCTGAAGGAATTGATCTCTACCACCAACATTCCAATAGATATATGGCTAACCAATCCATCTTCTTTTGACTGACCCTGACTGCCCTAGGAATAATAGTAACCGCATTCAACATATAACACCATCCATCCGCACTCATCCCGAGTGACTTTGAATCACGAAACCATGCTGTCTCACATCCCACAAACAATTTCGTACCTTCCAACTGCTACATCGCAAGTATAAACATCATAGAACATTCTACGAATTCTGAACCATTACCTGCACCTTCCTGATAGTGCTATATAGAAGCCTATAATTGATATAGAAAATTACCCATCTTGACCTCTTCCAATGGAGACTTAGTTCTAATCACATATACAAATTCAAGATATCCAATTGTCATATGCAGAATCTCGAACACATTAGTACTATTCTCGAGAGTCATTTACTCTGTTTAACTGCATTTAGCCTGATCCAACAAACAGAACCACCCGTAACTAACCGCAATTTAACCCGATCAACAGAACCGAACAACCAGTGGCTCATTGTCACTTCTGACACTACAGCATATAGCCTTAACTTAGTCAAAAATTTTCCTTTACTCGAGCCATCCTCGGGCGCAATCTCCGCAAATCAGAACTGATTCACTAGCACGCCTCAAACCGGAACCAACATAGCAGTGCAATCAGCTAATCAATAGCAACTCCCCAACTTGGCTCGAAGCCATATATCAAAACACACACCATAACTCATAACGCATATAATTTATTTCTTATACAATACTAAAGTGAGATTAACTAAATCCTTCATAAGCTCGTGGAACACAAACCATTTGGTACTTCAGATCTTCTGCAAATCTCGTATTCACTCTCATAGTAGTTAAATCCACTCTCTTGAGTGATCCAAAATTTAAATTTCAACATATATATCTTACTTGTAAATGGGATCTTCTAACATACAACATAAAGATCACGCAACTCTTGAACACTCCGCATGAGATAACCCACTTGTCTTGCCTCAAACTAACATTTCTATATTTACCTTCCACCATCATCCACATTACACAGTCACTCAGTCTTCCTGAGTTTGAACTCATAATGCAACATGAAATTTACTTTACTCCCAACTAGGAGTCTTGAAAAGATTCATCACACGCCCATAATTCAAGGCTACACATCCAATCACAATGGAGATCATACACTTAATAGTTCATCTATCATCCAGCAGACCTTCCTCGTCACTTCCAAGTCATATAGATACCTCTCGTAGTATTAACATACTTATCACATAGCTACCCAACCATCATTTCTATTAATAGGGCACTACTGAATATATAAGTTCAAAAACACAACTCACGTAATCAGCACCTTGGTGCTTGCTCAAGCCATAGGCAAAAATCCGGCCTCAAGTCCTCCAGACTGGCCCAACATCAACTCACAGAGATCACATCTCACCCCTCGATCAGGGAATCACAAGACATCAAAGCACATCCGATACTGATCGTTCATGCGCACATACAAACGCGTGGAAGGAATTTCAAGAGTTTCTTTTCAAGCTGAATCAAGGACGCACGATAAGAATTCAAGAATGTGAAGTTTTCCTAAAGGTTCTGCAGCCTCTCGAGGATAAATACAGACGTCTCCGTACTGATCCGCTAGACTCTACTAAACCTGCTCATGACTCGTGAGACCTATGTAACCTAGGCTCTGATACCAACTTATCACGACCCAAATCCCGAACCTGGTCGTGATGGCGCCTCTCGTGAAGACAAGGCCAGCCAGTGAACCCAATTCATCCTTTTAAGTCAATTATTTAACACAATAATAGTACAACATGATTTAATAATGCCGACATCGGGGTGTCACTAGTCATGAGCATCTATTAGAGTATAAATACAACTACAAGGTCTGAAATATACAAAACAGGACTGATGAACAAAAGGGAGAAAAGCAGTGCTGCGAACGCTGATAGCCGCCTTGCTAAAACTCCGATAACCCTGCCTCCAATCAACCAAAACCCGCTACCGGGTGTATAAGTACCTGCATCTGCACACAAGGTGTAGGAAGTAAAATGAGTACTCCAACTCAGTGAGTAATAAGTGTAAATAATAACTGAGCAGTAAGAAATCACGTAAAGCAAACCATCATGCTATATATGAGCAGTGAAAAATCCCTTTGAGAGAAAGCAGTGAAGCTGTAAAACCTTTAGGAATATCTTAGCTCAGTTTAAAACCTCTTTTGAAAATGACTTTTTCAACAGTTATGCAAATGCAAGCAAAAACGAATAGTGCAGATAAGCACAGAAGTCCGCCTCTCGGGCACCACACTCGGTTATCAGATAATACCAGAACTACAGGTGAATATTGCAAGAAGAAGCACAAACAACATATAATGGCAGACAAATGAAATAAGGTAAACACATCAAACAGTACCGGTACCGCTGCGGCGTACAGCCCGATCGACATATCGCTGCGGTGTGAAGCCCGCTCCGTTTAATGCCGACGGCGCTCACTGGTGGTGTGCAGACTCTGGGAGGGGCCCCTTACGGCCCAAGCGCAATATCAAGCCATCTCGTGGCATCAAATCTAGGCCCTCGGCCTCATATCAGTATCAGTATATCACTGTTGCGGCGTGCAGTCCGATCCATATATATATATATATTGCTACGGCGTGCAGCCCGATCCAAAAGTATCCTCGCAATACAGGCCCTCGGCCTTACTCAGTCAGCAAAATCACATAAGCCACTCGGGCAACAATAAAACATGATGCTCAGCCCAAAGTATTTTTAGTAATATCATTTCGAGTGTTTGAGGCATAATAAACTTGGCTGAGTTTTGAAAACAGTGAAAAATAATGATTGAGTTCAAATATATAATTAGATCAGTGAGGAATTATAAACAACAATCCCCGAAGGGTTCAAATAGTTGGCAATCAGCCCAAATTATTATGATAGCAAGTAATTTCAGTCAAATACGCAGTAATTTCATCAATCGGGACGGACTAAGTCACAATCCCCAACGGTGCTCTACCCCACGCTCTCTATCCGGCGTGCAAGTCACCTCAATATAACACTACGATGTGCAAATTCGGGGTTTCAAACCCTCAGGATATCATTTACAATCATTACTCACCTCGAACCGGCGAATTCTCTAGCTCGCGACGCCTCTGCCCCTCAAACCGGCCTCCACGCGCGTCGAATCTATCCAAAATAAGAGCGAATACATCACAATATGCCAATGGAACAAAACCCAATCGAAAACAATCAAAAATAGCGAAAATCTCAAAATTAGCAAAACCCGAGCCCCGGTCCCACTTCTCAAAAAATCAAAAAATTAACATCATCGGATTCCTCATCTCGCCACGAGTCTAACCATACCAAAATTATCCATTTCCCATAACATTTCGACCATCAAATCCGTGTTTCTATCCAAGAGGGTTTTCTAACCTTTTCTATCCAAATTCACGGATTTAATGCCAAAACTAGTAATAGATTCAAGTTATACAACCAAAATTGAGTTAAGAACACTTACCCTGTTGTTCTCTCCAAGAATCTCTCGAAAAATCGCCTTATCCGAGCTCCAAATCGTCAAAAATGGGAAATGGGAACGAAGTCCCATTTCCAGAACTTAACATTCTGCCCAGGACACTGTAGCTAACCCTATGCGATCGCAATCGAACCCATGCGATCGCATAGCACAACATTTCCGCCCCAAATTTTAACCTTATGCGATCGCTGATATGCTCATGCGATCGCAATGCACAAGGTCCTTAGCCTATGCGATCGCACACCAACTCTTGCGATCGCATTGAACAATTTATACTAAAAATCCCGGATCAAATTTACACTGTGCGATCGCATGACTCCCTATGCGATCGCATTGAACAACCAAACAACCCCTCGAAATCCTTCTATGCGATCGCATGACACCATCTGCGATCGCAGAGAACAAAAATACTCTGCAATTTTTCTGCTGCATTTTACAACTCCAAACTTCTCGTTAACCATCTGAAATCACCCCGAGGCCTCCGGGACCTCAACCAAAAATACCAACATATCTTAAAACATCATTCAAACTTGCTCCAATCATCAAAACACCCCCAACTAACACCAAAGTCGTCAAATTACATCGAATTAAAGCCTAAGTTCTTTCAAAACTTCCAAAACACGCATTCGATCAAAAACTCAACCAAAACACGTCCGAATGACCTGAAATTTTGCACACATATCCCAAATCACCTAACGAAGCTACAGCAACTCTTGGAATTTCATTCCGACCCTCAGATCAAAATTTCACCTATCAACCGGAAATCGCCAAAATACTAACTTCGCCAATTCAAGCCTAATTCTATATCGGACCTCCAAAATCACTTTCGATCACACTCCTAAGTCACAAATCATCCCCCGAAGCTAACCAAATCATCGGAATTCACATTCGAGCCCTCTAACTCATAAGTCAATGTCTAGATGACCTTTCCAACTTAAGGCTTCTTAAAAGAGACTAAGTGTCTCATTTCTTATTAAAATCACTTCAAATCAACTCGATTACACAAGATATGGATAATGAAGCATAAAGCTGAAAATGGGGAAATCGGAGCAGTAACTCATGAGATAACGGGTTGGGTCGTCACACGAACCGTACCGATACCGAAGAGAAACCGACATGATTGGGACGGTTTCGAAAAGTCTAATTTTGGTTATATATAATAGAATAACCGAAAAATTGGTATGGTACAAATTTTATAAAATAATCGCCCGAACCTAACCATTGACACCCCCAGTTGAAGGCCTCGATTAATTTTAGAAAAATGACATTCTATAACCACGCTAAAAATATAGAAAATTTGTATATATATATATATATACAAAAATTATACAAGTTTTTTGCACTTTTTCGACTACCAAATATAAATAGCGCAGGCTAAAAGTGATAATATCCCATTATTTTTAATCTGTATCGTGTGAGACCATTAAAAGTAAAAAGTACTCTATATCACAAAAAAAAAACTTCATTGTGAGACCTTTGAAGAGACATCTTATCCTTCTCATCACAAATTTAATGGTCAAAGCAAACATTTAGCTTAGCCTCCAAGCTTACTAAGACATGATAGACAAGTAATATAAATTGCCAGAAACAAAAAAGGATTCCACACTTAAAAATAACCTAAATGTACTCAAAGAAGAAAAAATGGATTTTATAGATGATTATTTAATAACGACATTAAAATAGAATTTTATGGAAGAATTCTTTTTGTTAATATATATATGTGAAAGACGTTGTATCAAATTGTTGGTATTTTGAACTGTCAAATTGTTGGTCTGACCAACATTAATATGTGAAAGACGTTGTATCAACCACCTCAGGTAAATGATTCAAAGGATTCCAATAGGTCGCTTCATCAAATGACGATCTGCTTTAAAATTCAATATGTCGTTTAAATCACGACTCCCTCCGGTTCACAATAAGTGACCAATTTGCTTTATTATTTTGGTTCAGAATAAATATCCAGTTATGTAATCAAGAAAGAATTCAATTTGTTTTTACAAAATAACCCCTATGTACATAACCCTAAAAAAAATTCTCACTCCTCACGTTAAATTTTTGATTAGGTGTAGTTTAGTCATAGTATATATTTTTTTATAGAATTTAGTATTTTCTTAATGGGCGTGTTAAAAGCAAATTGATCACTTATTTTGAAACGGATGGAGTACTTTAAACGGCCATTGTGTATTGTGTTGTTTGTGTCTTTTAAGTTACTAACTAGTAGTCGTACCCGCACGATGCGAGGTCAATATTAAAAAAAGTAATTAAATTAAATTATGATCAGGCTTGTTTGATCCTATTAGATCGTATTGCTTTAATAAAATTCAATTGTCATCTTGTTTGTCAATACGATATACCCAATAATGAAATCTCTATTAAATCAAAGGTACTTATATAGTCAGTGAATAACTTTTTTGTTCTGTTTTTCTTTATTATATTAAACAATGTTTAGTATTCGCTTTCTTTTTGTAATATATGAGAAGATATATAATTTATTACTATTGAAATATTTTTTTATTTTAAAGTTTATTTTGTTGTTCTTAATAATATTATCTAAATTTTAGTGAATAAAATCTATGTTAAACTAATGGGACTTATACAGGCAGCGCAACGTTTTTGTTATGTATTTTTCTTTATTATATCTTCCAATATTTAATACTATTACATTGTTAATAGAAAGTTTCATTAGCATATTACGTTATTTAATATTTTTCTCTGAAGTTTTTTTTATTTCTTTATTTTTGTTTTTTTATTTTCAAATAATTTTAAAACTCCAACTTAAAACTACTCCCCAATTTGAATTGGTAATTTACTATTTTTTTTAATTTTATTTTTTATATTAAAATTATTTTAAAACTCCAACTTGAAACTACTCCCCCGATTCGAATGGGTAGTTTTTATTCTCTTTTTTCGTTTTTATAGCTTTTTTTATTTTTTTATTTTAAAATAATTTAAAAACTGCAACTTGAAACTACTCCCACCCAATTTGAACGGGTAGTTTTATTTTTTTATTATAGTTAATTATAAGATAACTATTTTTATTTTAAAACTCCAACTTGAAACTACTCCCCGATTTGAATGGGTAGTTTTCTTCTCTTTTTTTTCGTTTTTTATAGATTTTTTTTTTTTGCTTTTTTATTTTAAAATAATTTAAAAACTCCAACTTGAAACTATTCTCACCCAATTTGAATGGGTAGTTATTTTTTTATATATTTATTTTTCGTTTTTTATATAGTTTTTTATTATAGTTAATTAATTATAAGATATCTATATTTATTAATGTAATTAAAGTAACCAATTAATATATATATATATATGGTAGCTTTTTATTTTTTTATTATTTTTTTTAGATATATTTAAATTAAAAAAGAATACCCAATAACTAATTATTAACTAAATAACTAATTTAATAACTAACTATGCCACGTAGATTTTTCTGAAGCTGCCACTTGGCTTAAGGAGAGAGCTTTTTCCTCTTCTTTTAATAATATATAGATTTCCTTTAAGAAGACAGAACTATTTAAATACAGCGTGTATGGATCGTAGGCACTTGCTTGCATAAGCATGTTGATGGAGGCAGTATATATTTTTACATAAGCGAGAAATTTAAAAATAGCTAGATTTATAACTGGTCATTAAAAAATAGCCACAGTTGAAAAGCAATCAAAATTTAGCCACTGTTCATGTAAAGATAAATCTGAGCGAAAAAACTGTTTAAAACCCGGAAAATACGCCCGCATATTATACGGGAGTTCCAAGATAACCATGTTGAAACTCCCGTATAATATGCGGGAGTTCAAGTATAATTATGCTGGAACTCCCGCATAATATACTGGAGTTCCTGCAAGTATAAATGTGCAGTATAATATACTGAAGTTTGAAGCACCGGTGCTCCAGTCTCTCGTATATTATACAGGAGTCAGCAAAGTGCACCGGTCAAGCATAATATGCAGGAGTTCGTACACAGATGCACCCGAACTCCCGTATATTATACGGGACCGGTCTCTGTTGCATCAAATAGTGGCTATTTTTCATTGACTTCGTAAACGGTGGCTATTTTTCATTGACCAGTCCGAAAACTGGCTATACCATAATATTTTTACATAAATCAACCATTTCCAGAGAATGAACTGCAGGGTACTCATCCTAATTTGTCAATATTTGCATCTGATGATAATTTCCAGGCCAAAGTTCTGCTACTTATGTTGATGGAGGCAATTATGAAATGTTTAGGACTCTTGAAATCTTTTCGACGTAAAGCAGTACTCCTGAATTGCGCAGAGCACTTTGACATGAAATAGGAGCAGAGTAATTGGTAAATTCCGGTAATAAGCTGAACAAGGAGCGTATGTAGCATTGAGCTGACGGCCGTTCAATTCGATGCAGAGTATAAAGTTATTTGTACAAATCTACTAAAAATTGCAACAAAGAACCCATAGCTTCAAAATATAAAGAGTTCAATGCTAAATATGTTAAAGATCGAAACCAGAGTTTAAATCCAAAATCAAAATCTGCCTCTGAGCTGAACCTCTTGCAATGAATACGTCAAGAGGATTTTCTATTAAAAAATTCATGTCTCTGCCATAGTGAAATCTAAAAGGTACCCTTGAAAAAAAAACAAATCTGTTTGTGATTTGTAACAGCATAAAAACCCGTTTGATAACAATGTTTCAACTATGATAAAGGGTAAAACAAAGATTTAACCTCGTTCGGTGGTATATAGAACGAAAAGGTGGCTAACAGAATAATTTACAGGATATTAGTGGATATGTCATCCAGCGTACTGTGGAGAAACCAAATCTGAGCAAGTTCATCGTCACAGGCTGAATTAGCTACTGTCAACTAAACTGCATACTTTACAGGCCTTTAAGAACATTCAACTATTGGTGGTTCATTCTGCACTTTTTCTTCGCACGCCTCAGGTCTCAAAACTTCCATTAAGCTACACCTATATAACTTATGCCTCCCATCATTATTGATCTGCAACGTGGAGAATATGATTAGCTCGTTCGTATATGTAAACATGATAATCCAAGTGCATGACAGTAAAAGATGACCATGCAAAAAGGCTTGTAACTACTGATTTGCAGTGAGAGCCCAAAAAGTAACAGCATTATTTCAGCAGCTAAGACATAACTTAGAACACCACACTACATACAGCACATTTATCCAATGTGCAACTGGTGTTGGTCTAGAGAACAATCGCTTATACAAACTAGTGATGGGGCAAGAAAATTAAGAGCCACTAAAGGCTGGATTCTCCAGTAAACCAAATTACAGCAGAATTCATCCTAGAAGAAGTGACATTTACCATTCAGGTCTGTACAGTTAACACGGGAGATAACCAAGAACTCCTGGGACATCAAAACTTTGTCATCTCATGCAGCATTTGTGAAGCATTAGACTGTGAGACCAATTTCTCTGAACTTGGAGGTCTGATCATGTGATTTGAGTCACCTACCCCTGGTCTGACGGTCTCCTTAGCACTAGTATGTGTACTTGTTTCTGCTTGTGAGGCCTCCATCAACGTACGTATCTAAATCAAATTAACAACGATTCTAAAAGTTATCCTCCACGATTGAGGCAGGTTGTATTATCATATAAAATTGCACTCACCACATCCAAACGCTTTTTGTGGAGATCACTTGGTGACTGCACAGAGTTAGAAACACATGGTCAAAGAAAACATTAATTTTCATCCAGCTATAATAACTACAACCAATGACAAATAAGTAGATTACCAGCAACTGGTGAACTACAACCAGCAACATAACCAATGAACAAGGATGAGGTAAAGATATTTTGTCAGAGTACATCTAGTAGTCATAATTCATGTTATCTCATTATTCTACATTACTGCAGATAGAAAAAGGGACTATACCAACACGTAAAAGCTAAGAAAGAGAGGCAGAGATACATACATGTTCTGAATAGTGTTTCCTCTCCTCACTTGAAAAGCCTGGAATAGTCAAATGCCAGTTTTTCTCTGTAGAAATCACAACTAGATTAGAAAAATACCTCAGTTTCCTATATTTCTTTGAAAATGATATAAAACATCATTAGATGATATAGAACATCTCCCTAATATACCAATTACAACTTATCCTAAATATGTCTGTGGGTGTTTGCACATGTAAGTGCGGCCACTACAAACATTCTAACATTCTCGCTAATACTTGAAGACATCCTAAAGTAGCTCTCTATGCGCGATAAAATAGAGTGCATTAGGCAAAAAAAGCTGGTCCTTACTGATATTGATGTTTACATATTCCAAATATTTGAGATAGTTAGTACCTTGACAAGAAATGTTACCTGCTGTAGTTAAAACATGAAATGGGTGGAAACTTTTAAAACCACTTGATCTCTCTCTGTATATACAACCACTACAATTTGTATCTCTCAGATGCATGGTCATATTGCTATACCATTAGGGACAATTAGATATTTAAGTTCCTGGAACTCACGTCCGGAGCTTAAGCTTCAACTACTCCTAATGATAATAGAGAGCTTGGTATTCAACTATAACTTGTCCATTGAAAATTTTGCTCGCTAATCATAAATATGAAAGTGGTGACATGTGTGTGCCATAAGCAGATGAAAAGCTTAAGATGCATGAGAAAGTGAAGGAGATGATATGATAAAAGTTGGTATCAAAGTGAAAATGCTAGATAAAACAGCCATTATCCAGTACAGCATATAGCTCCATAAACATAATACCCTTTTGCCCATTTTATGTCCACAGGATAGCTGTTTTCTTACTAAACGAGGATTATCTCACTACATAAACCTGTAAATAGCATACTAATCAACAAATAGAAAATAGAAATATACTAAAACAAATATACACCATATAAATGCAACTTTTGTACCCAATAATGCAATCTTTACAAGTAAAAACTGTACCAAGTGAAAAAAATGGTCTTTCTAAATAATGGAAACAAACTAAAGAATAGATCCTTTATTTCCAGTTGCAGGCACAAACCTAGATGTAACAGTACATCCTTGGACTCCAAAGTCGAAGATTTCCGATGCTTCGCCAAATTGCAAGCAAATGTAGTAACCTACAATGAGGCGTTGAACATTAGTACGTAAAAAGCATGATAAATAATCAATGTAAAACAAATTCATGTATGTCAGTTTTTCATGAACAATTATCTTCACAAAGAATTTTAGATGACGCTGATGACATACAAAAGGGTGGTAGAACAAACTGGTACAAGTGCCAGAGTAATAAATTTTAGCTTACAAAAAACTTTGCAACAATCACCTGACCTGGTTGCATAAAACATAATTTACAAGCCAGAAATTTCAGTATTAGCCAGAAAAGAAAAAGGGCACCCGGGGAGCAACACCCTGAAGTCATAGGAGTATGTAACTCTAGTTAAATTGAGGACTGCAGCAGTTTATTGCGGAGTGGAAATGTTTATGGCACTGAGGCGCAGACATTGCTAGAAAGCTACCATGTGCAAGGCGAAAGATTGGACACCAGGGAACATGCAATTGGTTATGGTTGTGTTATCTTTCCATCCTTCGACCAAATAAAAGTATGACTCACATCTTGTAGTATATCATCATTTCATTAGGAATATACACGACATGTAGGGTATTAGAGAAATAAGCTTTTGATATCATGATGAAAGACATATTCTTAGACAACTGCCAAAGGCAGGAACAACAACGTCCTTGATTTACAATCCAAGGTCGATTCATTTGATGATCTTGTACCAGAACCTCACGAAGAAGATTCATTATCATCCTTTGACTGTGTTTAGAAGTCCAAATTGAATGGAATAAGGAAAAAGTAATGAACAAGAGAAATTACAACAAACGAGAAAAAGAAAAGGAAAAAGAGAGGACTGAGGAGGGAAACCAAAATCAGCAGGATGGCAATATCTCCTTTAAGTGCATATTATTCAACAACTATACAGTCTAACAAGCTAGCACATCAACGATTTCACCCGAGAGGTACCCAAATCAGTGATAGCCAAATGTGATACACACAGCAAACCACAACCAACCCAGCAACTGCCCTACCCAGAAAAGAAAGACAAAAACAATGAAAAAAGCATATTCAAGTCTACCGAATCAATGAAGTCATCAGCAATCTCTAGAAGAAGATCTTCAACTTCAGGATCAAGCTTTCCATGTGAATCCACCTGAAAAATTACAATAGTGATTGCTCAACATCAGTGAGCAAAATCAGCTGGTTGAAAACTTTACAACAGTAACAGTGTTAACCATACTATTAGGTTAGTCGGACTCACTCTCTACAGAAAAATTCTATATGATGTGATTGAAATTTAAAGTGAGTCTTTTGAAGTTGGGAGGGAGGACAGGAATGTCATCACTATCAGTATATGTAATCTTTCACAAAATTTCTGAAGTTGATTTTGGGCACTTCAAAACTAAAGAAGATATCCATATTTCTATTTGAAGTAACCAACATCGACAACAGGATTTTAGAGATTAATAAAGTGAAGTGGAGGAAGGACCTGTGAAACCAAATCCTGTATCTTTCTCTTTCCAAGAAGCTGATTGCTTGCTTCGGTCCCCTGACTTGAACTTCCCCCAGGAGTAGTTGTTCCAGATCCAGTAGCATCTGGTTGTGACCCAGTTAAACTCAGAGATTTTTGGCCAGCTGGGGTAACCATCCTTGGAGAAGACTGCTGCTGATGCAAAAGCTGCTGTGGCTGTTGTTGTTGTTGTTGTTGCTGCTGCTGCTGCTGCTGCTGATGCATCTGAGGGTGGCCAATCTGTTGTTGTTGTACAATTTGGGATAGTTGCTGTGGGTTCAAACCAATTAAATTTTGATGCAACTGTTGGGATGAAGTTAATTGTTGCTGCATAAGCATTGGTTGCTGCTGCCGCTGCTGTTGAAGACGATAGGAGGGGGAATTAGGAGAAGAAATAGCAGGCATTTGCTTCAACCACTGCTGCTGTGATGAATTGTTCTGCATTATTGTAGATTGTCCATTCTGAGTCAATCCAGGTAACTGAGGGTTAATAAATGACGTCCTTGGAAGGTTCTGAACCGATATTTTCTACAGTAAATTGTAACATCAAAGTGAGCACTAAAAACAAATTGTTGCTACGTAATAAGGAATCTGACAAGAGACTATCAGAAGTACATTAAATTGCACAAGAGGATTACATGTGATTTACCAAAAGGAGAAAGCAAAATTAAAGAAGTGAAGATAATTATGTAATTATGACAGCCTTAAATGACCATCGGCTTCAAATCATTAGCAAATGACGACATCCACAACTCTAAAGCACCTTATAAACAAGACTTCATCTTGGCATTCAATTAACTTGTAATTAGACAAGGATATTTTTGTGCAGAGGTACATTTTCATTATCTTAATATCAAGTTGAAAATTAACAAGACAAGTAAAAGGAGCTCACGTGCACCTAACTGAAATGTCGATAACAATATCCATTGGCTAAGATCATTCTTTTCAGGAAAAAATATCACTTGCTATTCTCTCAAAGTTTCAATTTTTTTTTAAATAAGATAAAGATAATTGGCTAAGATCATCGTGTCACCTAACTGAAATGTCGATAACAATATCCATTGGCTAAGATCATTCTTTTTCAGGAAAAAAAATCACTCGCTATTCTCTGCAAAGTTTCAATTTTTTTTTTAAATAAGATAAAGATTTTATTGAAGTAAATACAAGAGGTATATAAAAGCCTAATGATCTTTTGTTCTTATAAGGTAATGAATTTATTATTATTAATGTATAGAAGCAAAACCCCCAATATGACTGTTTGCATCGTTTATCTATGAACCATCAATTCCTCAAACAGACACCAAGCTTCTCTTCCGCACCTCAGAACATAACTATAACTCGCAAGTTCGATGCCTACAGGTTAGATCTTCCACCTTGATGGATATTTTTATTTGTTATGTAGAGAATAAAGTGATTGAAGCAAGTAACTCAAAGATTGATTTACCCAAAATTTAATCCTACCGGTATAGGGGTTGAAATCATAGGATTACCTAACAAATCACATGTAATAGAATGTACTAGAGGAAAGAAAAACTCGTCGAACTTGAATAACAGAACGAACATAAAAGCTGCTACTAAAACCGCAATATTAGAAAAAGATTGAGCTTTTAAGTTATAAAATGTAAATGCATCAAATCCCAAAGTATTTTACAGAAAGCAAATGGGACAAGCTGTGTTAATGATACTTCCTCTAGTACTAAATGCTCATAATTGGCACCTCCAGACATAGCTATTACAGCGTATAAACAGAGAAATAGCTGCATAATCAATGAGAAACTGTTCGTTCAGATAAGAACGACATGCTGGAAATATAGTACAAAAGAACTGTAAGAGCAGCAAACTTATTTTTCTTTGAATCAAATTCAAACTTTTCACAAGGAATTTTTGTCTTTACAAGGTTATTCTCATATACCAGCTAAAGCTTTAACGCGCATTGAAGTTTTGTGCCACCTCAGGGTGAGAGTTTGTAAAGAGGTAGGTACAGTGAAAAATCTCAGAAGATACAGTACCATAGGCTAAAGGCTCTCTAGAAAGTAGTACTAAAAATATTCATGGGCATCCCATAAATCTCAATGTGTTAAAACTTGCAATAGCCCTCATGTATTCATCAGTGAGTAGTTCTTTGTCTCCTGATACTATGAA
Source organism: Nicotiana glauca (assembly GCA_026770625.1). Taxonomy (NCBI): domain Eukaryota; kingdom Viridiplantae; phylum Streptophyta; class Magnoliopsida; order Solanales; family Solanaceae; genus Nicotiana; species Nicotiana glauca. The sequence goes on from MU713352.1 coordinate 57,107, forward strand.
CTGCCAGCACAAAGTTAAACATGAGCCCTTTTTTCCTTTGGATAAAATTAAGTTAAACATGAACCTTGTGCCAAAAATCAACATTTATTTACTATATGCCAAGTTACTTTGGATGATGTTACACGTTTATGCATATGTGTCATTGTTGTGATTGCATAATCGAAGTATCCAGCTATCAGATTTCATAAACAAGAGTCATATCCTAGTTTTGACCTTTTAGTCAACAAAATACATAAGAAAATTACCCAGAGCAATCTTTTACAGAAATATCTCGAAACAAACTCTCATGTGATAGAAAATGTCTAGGAGAATGAAAACACAAAAGATTCTCTTTGATTTGCTGCTATGACTAATGACCAAATTCACGACCTGAATGATTTGAAGAACAAATGCTGCGGACAACTTTTTTGGGTTACACAACCTGGAGAAAAGTTTGCAACTAGATTTCTGAAATAGTCATCTCCAATTTTTACCACGGTGTCAAGTGGAAAACTCACCGGAATAAATGAGAGGGTTAGTTTTTAGCATTAAACATATGTTACTAGCATGTTTTGAAGACTGGCACCTGAGTAGTGGTGAGAGGATTCTGCTGGGACAACTGCTGCCTCAACTGATTTTGATTGACCCTTTGTTGTGCATATGCAAGGGCCCCACTTGCCCTTAACTGAGAGCTCATATTGAGAGATCCCATCATTCCCATTGCCTGTATACCCTGCAAGGACTGGCCATGGGAATTCCCTGTATGAAACTGATTCCCTTGAATTAGACCTGCCTTCTGCCGCGGCTGCACCCACAATAGAACTCTTTTCAGAAACATATAAAGCAACAATGACAAATAGCAGTTGTGTCTTGAAAATAACACCACCATGTTGGAGTAGACTATCTCATCTAAAAGCTTACGCTGCCAGAGATAGCACACTTTTATTTACTTAATTGTGTCTTCAGGAAGTACATTGTCAAACCAAGTTCATGCATTTAATGGCTCAAGAATAGAATTATCAAAACATAAAACTGAAATTTGAGAGCTATAAGTGCTGAAGTGGTACCGCATTCAAAAATTGAGATTGCAAATTGAACTGGGCGACAGCAGCAGATTGTCCAGACAACATGGGCAGATGGCCAGTCTGTCCCATTAAAGCTGCCCTGGTTAAATTTCCGCTACCCATTTGGCCGCCTATTTGCTGCTGCTGTTGTTGATTCTGTTGTTGCTGTTGCTGTTGTTGTTGTTGTTGTTGCTGCTGCTGCTGCAATTGTTGTTGCTGTTGTTGCTGCTGCAATTGTTGTTGCTGTTGTTGCTGTAATTGCTGCTGCTGGAGGGCACTACCTCCGGAACCAAAATTCATTTGACCATAAAGCCCTACTCCTCCTGATTGCTGCCTCATCAAACCAAATTGCTGTTGCTGCTGTTGCATTTGGAATTGACTCAACCTCGACATGGAAGGTGATCTCTGCATCTGAAAATTAGAGGCGGCGGCCATTAAGTTGTTATTATTACTGCCGTTAAGACTAGTAGAATTATTATTATTCTGCTGCTGAAGCTGCATTTGTTGCTGTTGTTGTTGAGATTGTGTCAATTGCTGTTGCTGCATTTGTTGAGGCTGCATCTGAATTTGCTGTTGCTGTTGCTGCATTTGTTGAGACTGCATATCAATCGAAGGAGATTGCGAGATAGAATTGTTGTTGTTAGAAGGAGAAGTCATGGTTATTCCGGGATCGGACGACGCCGTCGATGATGATGGTGCGGCAACTAGGTTTGCAGGGTTGATTATACGGTTCGAAGGTAATTCCATTGTTTTGGGGGAAGAAGATGGAATTTCCGCCATTGTTTATTGGTTTGAATTGTGAATTAGTATCAATTGAGGGGAATTCAAATTCAGACGAACAGAGTCATCGGCAACTTTGAATTTTCTCTGAATTTCCACATTTGGGGATTTGGGGACTGCGGGAGACTCCGTCGACGAACAAAGTAAGGCAAAACGCACAAGTAATTCGCAGTTCTGCGGGTCTCACAATTGCCCACGTGTAGCCTGGTAAGAACAGTTGGCAAGTGGGTAAAAGAAAAAGAATTGCAAAAATACATTGATTATTACTAAGGCTGAATTGCAAAAATAGCCTTTTCTGAAACACACTTGTTTCTCTTTTTAAAATGTTTTGTAAGTGTAGCTAGGTGTGTTCATGGAATTATATGAGTTTTAAATGTATTATATTTAACTAAAAAAGCGACAAAAAAAATAAAATTAAAAACCGACTAAGAACGATATAGATCGAACCTATAAAAAATTGAGTTAATTAATTTAGTTTAGTTCTAATATTTTAAAATTGACTTAATTAGTTTTATTTCTTTCTAGACTAAAACCAACCTAAATTGCTACCGAAGGAACTGAGGATCCAATATCCGGCATAACTTCCTAGAAGAAAAAAAAAAGTTGAACATGTTTTGTTATTGTATGGGTCAAAATTCGGTCTAGCGTGGCGAGTGCAAATGGACGAGCTGAGGCGAAGTCGAGATTATGTACGGTCTAGTGGCGAGGAGTCGCTCAAAGGGGAAGATAAGTGCCGAGGTCGGATACAGTGCAACGACTACAATTGTTAGAACGTTCATGTGACTATGAACAGGAATATTTTGTTGAATATTCCCTCACATTGTACTTTTCTAGGGTTTATAGGAATATCCCTTATTAACTCGGTATTTTATTGATTAGAACACGGTTCACACCATCTAAGTTGCTAAATTACGGATATAGGATTTATAACTCTTAACTTGGATTCACCCCTTACCCACTCATTAAATTTAGTTTAACTAAAAAGGGCTTAACACTTTTTGGTCAAACAAATACCGAAGGATCCAAGCATGCCAACACCAACCCTCTATCAACGTTAATCTACCCGCCTAATACGTTTTGGAAACTCCTTCATGAAGACAAATTTGGAGCACTTATTACTAGACTAATATCTACTAGTGTACTAAATAGCTTGGCTAAACTTGGAAACCTTCGTATTAGTATCCAATCTCAACTATCCCCAGTGGCTTAGGTACTTCTGATGTTCTTAATGAGACATCACTATTTGACCAAAAGATATTGAAATTTTTTTTATTAAATCAATTAATGAAGACGAAGAGGTAACTTTCAGCCAAGTACAATAAAATCTAAATTAAATAATGTAAGAGAAGAATAAGGTGAACGATATTTCCTAGTATGTCGGAATCAAATGATTACTCGTAACTGTGAGTAAATTCCAATGAAGAAAAATGTTGTAATGAATGCGATTGGCCAAGATAAAAAGTAATGTATGGATTTTCGATATGTATTCAGTAAGCAAAATTGTCTTTTTTGTATCCACTTTCTCCCTCCTCCTTTACAAAGTGTTTCTCCCTCTATTTATAAGGGACAATTCCCTTTTAAACCCTAAAAAGGTATAACATAAAGAATATTTAAAAAGCATATTCCTATTGTCTCCTACTACGCTTACACTATTGCAGACGTCGTGCTTTCGCTAACCACTGTCGGTCGTCACCCTCTATAACGACCAAAGGACGCTACATCGTAAGGACCCCATTCCTCACCGTACTCAGTAGTGGTCGTGGTCGTCCAAATTTGGACCTATATAGTTAGTCCCTCCGCTTATCGAGGTTGCGGCTCGGTGCGTTCTTCATAAGCGAACATCGCTTATACCTGCGGAGAAATTTGGCTTGCGTATCATAACGATTTGGCCAACAACGGAAGAGCAGTGCGCTTCACGATATCCTGGGTGGTGTGTCATATTGGTAAATGACGTCACTTTCACGTGCGTCATCATTATGCATCTTCTCGAGACAGAGACTGATGGCTTATCATTTCGATTTTGGTGCCATTGGCAGCCTTCCGCTTCAATATGGCGCTACCCAACCCTATAAATAGGTGAAGGATTTGTTTTTTCAAAATTTCTTGGTCATTTCTTCTTTGGTTATTCCTTCTCATATCTTCAGTTTTGCTCTTGCAATTTCTTTGATTCCTCTCTTCTGTTTGCCGTTCTTTTTTTTTTGTTATTTTATTAACACATCTTCTGCCATAGATATGCCTAGAACACACCGGTCACGTGAGGGGATTTCTGACACCACCCTTTTATCCATGGAGCTTCCTTCTGGTGGTGAGGATATGACGGTAGAGGAAGGGGACAGTTTTCCCACCGTGGATGAGTTACTGCCGAGACACCCCATGTCTCGAAGTGACTTCCTTGAATAGCTAAAACTGAGTAGTCCCATATAGATGCCATCCGTATTAAGTACAACATTCCCCCTCATGTCGAGATGGTTCTGGTGGGGAGGGACTTTGTGAAAATTCATAGACCAGGGTATTGTGCTTTTTATGAATACCTTTTTGTGATTGCTCATTCCTTCCCCCTTCTCCCGTTAGCAGAAGAATTCTGTCAGTTTTATCAGGTTTTCCCGGCGCAGCTTTCTCCATACACGTACAAAATATTTTTGGTGTTGACAAAATACGCGGAGTTGGCGGGGTGCGAAGTTGACATTCACCACCTCTTGTACTTGTTTACCCCTAGTTTTCACAAGGGTACTATGGTATATTTGAGGCACCGTGGGATCAAATGGCTGGTGGTCGGAACTGACGACCGGGCGAGCCGTAAATTTTATCATAAGTATTTCTTTAGCGGAACTGAACATATTGTGTTGGACCCCACTGGATTCCCGGAGTGGTGGAATGATAATCGTAGGTGTTTTAACTTGTTTACTTTTTTTTTTCAATCTTAATATTTATCTGCGGCTTTCTTTTGCATCCGTGGGGCGTACACATCGTCCCATCGCCAGTATAAGGGACTGGGTAGCCCGTTTACTGCTTCACGCAGTGGAGACTCGAGAATGGCCCGCTTTTGTGAAATATTTTCGGCCGAAGGTCTCGTCCGGTATGTGTTTTCCTCTGTACCGCTCTTCAACTATTTGCCTTTATCTATTTATACGACTCCTTGTGATGACAAGTCGTGGAGCTTCTAAGCAGAGGGCCCCAGTCCCTGCATTTTTTCAGGCTATCGCCTCAACGGGAATGCAATTTACTTTGGAGGAATCCGTCCGAGAGGGTCGTGCTCAGCCGGTGCAGGTGAGAGACTCCTCTCGTGATATGGTTGTGAGGGAATAGATCTCCTCTTTATCGGTCTATCACCTCGTGGATGAGTCCTCTAATGGGGACGAACTTCCGTTGAGAAAAAAATAGAGGGTAGAGCTCAGAAAAGAGGTAGCCGTCGATAGTGGTAAGAGTAGGACGGGTGCGTCGGATGGAGGACGCCATCTTGGCGGGGAGGTCTCCCCGAATAGAAGGATTATTCCAAGGAAGGGGGTCTGTACACTCCGTTGAAGGTGGCGCATCATCTACTGTCAGAGGGGGCTTACATGTCGAGGGCGATGGCTAGGGTTCAGACGTCGACCCAGGGGATGTTCGAGAATTTTTGGAGCATCACACTCGCGTAGAGGTTAGAACGGAGGATTCTAATCGACACATAGTCGTCCCCGGAGACTACAACTTGCTGTTGAACTACGATCAGGTGGCGTCCATTTTTGCCCATTTATGTGTTGCTCTTGATAGCGAGGCACTTAGAGCGATGAGTGAAACATAGTTATCACATAGCGTTTCTGGCATGGCTCTATGGGTAAATGTCTCTGTTTTCTTTTTGTCGTTGGATCTATTTCACTATTCTTGGCCCATCCTTTTGTTATAACTTTGTTTTTCATATTAGACCCTCATCGTGGAGATCGAGCGTAAGCGTTGGGAAAGAAGGAGGACGACCATCTATGTGAAGATGTCCTATAAGTATCAAGAATATCGCACCAAGCATCGTGCGATAGGCGACATCTTCACTCAGGATCGCGACTTTCAATTGTTCCGCGATGGGCTTAAGTAGAGGGAGGATCAATTGGCGTGTAAGGTCAAAGAATTGAAAGAGTGAGACAAGGACCTTATGAAGGCAATTGCCCATTGTAGTGAGCTTGAGGAGGCCCTTAAGGTCAGGAAAGATGAGCTTGAGCTAAACAAGGGAGTGATGGCCGAAAATGCCGACCTCCAAGCAAAGGTGGCCCATTTAACTATCGAACTGGACACGAAGGTAGCGGAGGTCGTTGACCTTAAAAGTGAATTGAGCACAAATGCTGATGGATTGGAACACGCTGAAAGGGATAGGGCAACTGCCGCCTCTGAGGCAGTGGCTTTAGAAGACGCCCTCCGTGTTTGTAGATTGGAGCGGGACAAGGAAGTGGAGGCATCCACACTTAAGGTAGCGGGACTTAAGGGGCATATTCAAAATTTGGAGTCGGAATTGTCTGCTTTAAATGAATAGGTGGCTTCTTTAATAATGGAGGACGTGCAACGTCAATCACAACCCTCTATATCCCATGCTTCGGCTGATCTTGTCATGTCTCGCCACTTGTATGAGCTGTGGGTTCACGCTGAAGCCCCACTCGATGTGTATAAGGCTCTTTATGCCGACGAAAGGGCATCCGAGGTAGAGCTTCGGGATGTGCATGGCAAGTCCTGTGCAGCTCGTGAGGCATGCGGGTATGACCCCATCATGCCCGGCGGGAATGATATTAATTCTGATGATGCGGACAAACTTGTCTCCGGTTTTTGGTACGATGAGGTGTATGCCACAGGGAATGATGTGGCGTAGTATTCGGTTTTATTTACTTTTGCTTCGCCATTTTTGTGAGGGCATCTTTGAGCCCATTATAAAAAATAAGCACTTTGTAATATATTTTCTGTAATGAAAATTGTTTTGGTCGTGTACTTCTAAGTTGTTATTTCCTTTTTTCGATTTATTCGACGATGACCTTTGCCGTAGTCATGTTATTCCGAATCTTTGTTGAAATGTTAAACCCGTTGTGTTGTGAGTTTAATTGAACTCTTTTCACTAGCAGCGACCTTGGTTGTATGGATGTTACTTTCAAGCTGGTGTCGAAGTAGTATCCCGTCGTAGTTTACCAATGTCGAACTCTTTTCTTTTACGATGGCCTTAGCCATTGGGATGTTACTTTTGAGCTGGTGCCGAAGTAGTATCCTGTCATTGTTCGAGTGAAGTCGAACTCTTTTCTTTGACGATGGCCTTAGCCGTTGGGATGTTACTTTCGAGTTGGTGCCGAATTAATATCCCGTCGTGGTTCGAGTGAAGTCGAACTCTTTCATGGCGATGGCCTTAGCCATTGGGATGTTACTTTTGAGCTGGTGCCGAAGTAGTATCCCATCATGGATCGAGTGAAGTCGAACTCTTTCATGGCGATGACCTTAGCCATGGGGTGTTATTTCAACTTAATGTTGAAATATTAACCCGTCGTCGTTCGAGTGGTATCGAATTCTTTTCTTTGATGATGACCTTAGCCATGGGTTGTTATTTTGACTTAATGTCAAAATGTTAACCAGTCGTGGTTCGAGTGAAGTCGAACTCTTTCGTGACAGTGGCCTTAGCCATGGGGTGTTATTTCGACTTAATGTCGAAATGTTAACCCGTCGTGGTTCGAGTGGTGTCGAACTCTCTCATGGTGATGGCCTTAGCCGTGGGGGTTCCTTGTGTGCCTGTTTTATTCATACACTAGAGTTACTTGTCGATTTCATACATTTATTGGAGTAATTCCATTCATGTGTTGGAGATACATATCGATTTTGTACATTTAACAGAGTAATATCCTTGTATCTTGTCCCTTAATTGCTCGGCCTAGAGATGTTATCGGCAGGCTGGGCGATGAATTATACCTTGAATATCAAGATGTCCCCCCCCCCTCCGTCGCCTCGTTAAAAACCTCCCCAAGAAAAACCGATTGGGACAAAACTCGGGTGAGGGAAAAAGAGTGCGACCTAGGTGGCGTCATTCTTAGAAGTGGAAATATTTGAGGTGAGAGACATTCCTATTTTTTTAGTAGTTTTCCTTCCATTGTTTCCAACTGGAATGCTCATTTGCTTGCTGCTGCTGTGATTTTATATGGCTCGTCCCAGTTTGTTCCTAATTTTCCTTCGTTCGGGTCTTTTTTTGCTTGTGTTTTGCCCTTGAGGACGTAGTCCCCGACTCTGAGTGGTCGTACTTTGGCCTTCTTGTTGTAATACCTTTCTGCTTGTTGTTTTTGCGCTATCATTCTTATGTGAGCCATGTCCCTTCGTTCTTCAACCTCGTTCAGGTCTTGTAATCAGTTTTTGTCGTTGCTCGGTCCACTCTCAATGGAGTACCTCAGGCTGGGTTCACCGACCTCGATGAGTATGGATGCGTCAGTACCGTAAACTAGTGAATACGGTGTCTCACCTGTGCTAGTTTTTGGCATTGTGCGGTAGGCCCATAACACCTCTAGTAGCAGTTCCGGCCATAGCCTTTTGCGTCCTCGACCTTTTTCTTTAGTATATTCAATATTGTCTTGTTGGAGGATTTCGCTTGACCGTTGCTGGCGGGGTGATATGGTGTGGAGAGTATCCGCTTGATACTCCATTTTACGAAAAATTCAGTCATCTTTTTCCCGATGAACTGAGATCCGTTGTCGCAACTGATTTCTTTGGGGATGCCGAATTGGCATATGATGTTTTTCCAGATGAACACGATAACTTCCTGTTCGCGTATTTGAGCGAACGTACCTACTTCCACCCATTCGTTAAAGTAATCAATTAAAACCAAAAGGAAGTGTATCTTACCTCGCCCTATTGGAAAGGGTCCGATAATATCCATCCCCCTATTTTATGAATGGCTATGGAGAAGTGATGGAGTGTAAGAGTTTGCCCGCCTGGTGTATCATATGGGCATATTTCTGGCATTGTCACATTTCTTGACGTAATCTGCAGCCTCTTTTTTCATAGTGGGCTAGTAGTATCCTGCACAAATAAGACATCTAACGAGGGCCCGGTTACCTGTATGGGCGCCGTAGTGGCCCTCGTGTACCTCTTCGAGCACACTCCTTGTTTGATTTGGTCCAAGGCATTTGACTAAGGGACTGCCGAACGTCCTTTTGTAAAGGTCGTGGTTTATGAGGATGTACCTGGCCGCTTGTATTCGAAGGTTTTTGGCTTCTTTTTTATCTTGTACGAGTGTTCCCTCATACAAATATGATATGATGTGGTTGCGCTAGTCCCAAGTTAAATTTATAGAATGTACCTCGACTTGGTCTATTGATGAGTGGATGAGGGTGACCACGTTCTCCTTGGTGATACTTTTAGTTGTTGTTGCCAGCTTGGCGAGACCGTCTGCTTCGATATTTTGCGCTCATGGTATTTGGTCGAGTCATCATTCATCTAATTCTGGTAGTAGCTTGTGGATTTTGGTCTGGCATTTCTGTAGCCTCTACTCCTTGACGTGGACAGTCCCAGTAACTTGGTTTACGACAAGTTGAGAGTCACAGGGGAGGACGACTCATCGTGCACCATATTTGAGGGGCAATTTCAGTCCTGCAATTACGATCTCATACTCGGCCTCACTGTTAGTCATTTCAGGGCACCGTATGGATTGGTAAATCACTTCACTGTTGGTACTTCGAGTACGAGTCCTAATCCAGATCCTGATGCATTAAATGCGCCATTGGTGTAGAGGACCCAAAGGTCGGGTCGCCCAGGAGAGGCACGAAGCGCTTCTTGTTCGACCTCCGACAGTATTTCCGCACTGAAGTCAGCGACGAAGTCGGCGAGCACTTGTGATTTTATCGCAGTTCGCGGTTGATATGTTATATCGTGTTTGCTCAATTGTATGGCCCATTTGGACAATCTACCCGACAACTCGGGTTTATGCAGGATGCTCCTGAGGGGAAAAGTCGTCACCACTTTTATGGGGTAACACTGAAAATATGGTCTAAGCTTTCGTGAAGCTACGACCAACGCCAGAGCCAATTTTTTGAGGTGTGGATACCTCACTTCGGCGTCAACTAAAGTTTTGCTGATATAGTAAATTGGAGATTGTGTACCTTTGCTCTCATTGACCAAAACCATGCTTACCGCGACTTCAAAGTCCGCTAGGTAGACAATGAGGCATTCGCCTGGTTCTGCCTTGGCGAGTAACGGTGGTGAGGACAAGTAGGTTTTCAGTTTTCTCAGGGCATCAACACACTCCAAATTCCACTGGAGCCCGTTGTCTTTCTTTAGTACGCTGAAAAACTTATGACACCTATCTGACGATCGTGAGATGAACCTTGACAGGGCGGCTATCCGACCTGTCAGTTTTTGTACCTATTTTTTACTGGTTAAAATTTCTGGTATTCCTTTGATGGCCTTAATCTAATCGGGGTTGACCTTGATGCCTCTTTGCGACACTAGGAAATCGAGGAACTTGCTCGAGGTTACGTCGAAGGCGCATTTTTCGGGGTTTAGTTTCATGTCGTACTGCCTTAATATGTCGAAGGCTTCCTTCAGATGATCGATATGATCTTCTTTCCTTTTAGACTTAACCAATATGTTGTCGATGTAGACTTCTATTATTTTGCCGAGTTGGTCTTTGAACATCTTGGTGACCAATCTCTCATACGTCGCTCCTGCATTCTTTAGTCCAAACATCATGACCTTATAGTAGTATGTTCTTTGGTGAGTGATGAAAGTAGTTTTCTCGTGGTCTTCTTCTTCCATGAGGATCTGGTTGTAACCCGAGTAGGCATCTAAGAAGCTTAGCAACTCGTGTCCTGCTATTGCGTTGATGAGCTGGCCGATGTGTGGAAATGGAAAGGAGTCTTTTGGGCAAGCTTTGTTTAGATCTGTGAAATCTACACACATCCGCCACTTTCCATTTTTCTTCTTTACCATGACCATATTGGCTTCGTTGATTTCAGCATTGAACTTTCTTCTTATTTGCCGTATTGGTGGGTAGAGGGGGTCAATATTCAGTTTGTGCGTGGCGATATCTTTCGGGATACCTGGCATATTTGCATGGGAGAAGGCAAACAGATCGGCATTGTCAGTTAAGAATTTACGAAACTTACCTGGTTCCGAGAGGTTGTGCCGGATATAAGCCTTTTTCAAGTTGTCATTGCCATCTAGTAGGATGGGATCGAGATCCTCTATTGTCGACTCGGATGCTTCTACGACGTCGGGATCCTTGATAACATATGTTCATACGTCAAGCTTGATTCCCGACATCGCTGATTGCTATGCTTCCGCGCTTGCCCCTTTTAGTTGTTGGGTGTGGGTGCAATCTTGGGCGATACGGTAGCATTCCTGTGCGGTGCGTTGTTCGCCCCGGATGCTGAATATTCCCCATGGAGTAGGAAACTTGATTACTTGATAGAGACTGGACGGAACTGCTCGCATGGCGTGTATCTACGGGCGCCCTATAATAGCGTTGTAGGTTGTATCTTGGTCCATGACGTGAAACGTCGTTTCCAGGTGACTCTTCCGGCTAGGACGGATAACACTATCTCTCCAGAAGTCCGCTCGACTGCATTATTAAAACATGTTAATGTTATACAATACAATATTATTTTATATTTGAGTCTCATCTATACGAGGACTCGAGAATGGATAATACACGCGCCGCTCCCGTCATCTACCATTATTCTTTTTACATCAATATCTGCAATACGTAAAGTGATAACAAAAACATCATAGTGGGGGAAAGACAAATCGTCGGTATCCGACTTATCGAAGACGATACTATATTCAAGCTCATCATATCGTTCATGAGTGATTGACCGTTTGAGTTTATGTGTGGTGGTGAACTTTACATGATTAATTGTTGTGTCGTCGCCCCCACCGATGATCATCTATATAGTGCGAGCGAGAGAAGGAGCTTTTGGAGATCCCTGGGGTTATTCACGTCCGCGGGCAAAGTTAGCCCATCCTCGATTGCTCAGCAATTTTTTCAGGTGTCCCTGATTTAGCATTCTCATTACCTCCTGTCACAGTCCTATGCAATCTTCGGTTTTGTGACCCCTTTCCTGGTGGAATTCGCAGAGAGCATTTAATTTTTGAGTGCTTGGGTCGGGCTTCATCTTTTACGGCCTTTGTACCTTGGTACCGAGTTTCTCCAGTGCGTAGACTATTTCTGAAGGAGAGACACAAAAATTGTGAGCATATAGGAGCGGAGGCATAACTTTTTCGTGCCGATGTGGAGGTGCATGTCGAGAAGGATTATATGTGTGCCATGGAGGAGGTGGGATAGATGTCCTGATGTAGGGCTAATGACTTTCTTGGCCGAGACGGGTTCCTGACTGATCTCTTCGACCGTCATTGTGATGATCTCTTCTTGCTTCGGTTTGAACTGACGTCAACCATTTGATTGTTCCGTTGAGGTTGTCCTCATCGGCTCTTGCTTCGGCGCAATATGCATTATGGGTTTCTTCCCAAGTGGTTGGAGGGTATTTCATGAGCCTGCTTAATAATTTTATGGTCGCTCTCGACTCGTTCCTGTTTAGTCCGTTCTGGAAGGCTTCTACCGCTATTCCCTCCGACATATTTGGCAAGCTCATTCTTACCCTGTTGAACCGAGCTAAGAAGTCCCTGAGTCCCTCGTTGTGCATCTACATAACGGCAAATATGTCATTTACTCTGGCTTCTGGCTTTTTGACTCCTGCATGGGCACTGACAAACTTGTCTGCCATTTCTTCAAACATTCCTATCGATCGTGCCAATAGTTGGGAGTACCAGGTCAGGGCTCCTCATGTTATGGTTTTGCTGAAATTTTTTAGTAGCACCGATGGTACCTGTTCTTTTGAAAGATCGTTACTTTTTACGGCTGTAACTTAGTGGATGATATGATCTTCTGGATCGGTGGTACCGTCGTCAACCTTTAGATAAGGTGGCATTTTGAAGGTCTTTGGAATGGCGCAGGGGGTGCTTCTTCATTGTATGGTTGCTCGATGAATCGACCAACATCTCATTTTGGCAGCAACTTTGGGGCGCCCGGTATTTTGTCAACCCTCTCTTGGTCCTCCTTCATCTGGTCACGGAGTGCCCTGTTGTCATTTTCCATATCTTCCATTTTCTTTAAAATAGCTACGAGCGTATCATTGACTGTGTCATTAACAGTATGAGTGTTACCTGTACGGGGGATACCTTGCTCATCAACGATCATCGTGACATCTACGAGTGCAATAGTTCTATTATCCCTTTGGGCGGGTTTATCAAGTATGTTGTTCAGAGTACTTATTAGCCATTCTTCCAGCAGTCTTCTCATTGCCGGCGGTGCCTCTCCTATTATAGATGTGGAGACTTCCTTCTCGCGTGAAGCAGTTAAGCTTTCGTGCGGGGGGAGGTGAAGCGTCTCCCCTAGGTGTGGTGTTTGGGGTCCCATTTTCATTATCTTCCCTGATGTCTCCATTGATGGTGTTCAGGTGATTTATTGTGACCCCTACTATTGCTTTTTGCCTTGCATCTCCTTTCCCTGCCATTGTTAGTTTATACAAAGCTAGGAAGAGGTGACTATCCCTTTTATGATCTAGATGAAACTAAAATTTTGGCTAAGAAAATCCCCACAGACGGCGCCAAATTGTTTGACCAAAAGATGTTGAAACCTTTTTTATTAAATCAATTAATGAAGATGAAGAGGTAAATCTCAGTCAAGTATAATAAAATCTAGATTAAATTATGTAAGAGAAGAACAAGGTGAACGATACTTCCTAGTATGCCGGAATCAAATGATTACTAATAAATGTGAGTAACTTCCAATGTAGAAAAAAGATAATGTATGAATTTCAGATCTGTATTCAGTAAGTAAAGTTGTCTTTTTTGTATTCACTTTCTCCCTCCTCCAAGTGTTCCTCTCTATATTTATAAGGGTCAATTCCCTTTTAAACCCTAAAAGGTATAACATAAAAATATTCGAAAAACATATTCCTACTAAGCTTACACTACTCGGTCGTCATCCTCTATAACGACCAAAGGACACTACATCGTAAGGACCTCATTCCTCGTTGTACTTAGTATTGGTCGTGGACGTCCAACTTTGAACCTATACAATCACTACCATGTAATGTCACTAGATAAGCAATTAATAATATTTTGTCTTTTAACCAAAAATAAATAAATTGAACCATGAACGCCCATAAGTGTAGCTTTTCGCTTTCTCAATTGCTTCGTTTCTCGCCTCTAAGACTAATTAGACAAATGTATCATCACATATCACTGAGGATTTTGAATGTGGAAATAGTTTAAATGGAAATGATGAATCATAACATAGTAACAAAAATGAAAAAACTACATGATCAGACGAAAAATGAAAAAATAGTTATTGTAGGGAATTCTTAAGTAATTGTATAAAGTTTGTTGAAGAGCAAGAGAACATAGAAATATTTAGAGACAAATTAGGGAAAATCACACCGAATAACCTTAAAAATAAATGGCAGCGATCTTTTTATCCGTATGCCTCGTGGGCAAATCTTTAAGGTTAAAAATCAAAAGTGTTACCAATGAAGCAAGCGAGAGGTTAGACTTGTTAAACTTGAAATTATACCTAAGAGGCATGTGGAGTCAAAAAAATCAAGAGTGACGAATACTAATCAGCTAACAAACTATTTATAAAGACAAACAATAGCCCATTGAGCTAAAATATGTTGTAGAATTAACCCAAATATGTTCATAAAGTCTGCATAGTTACATTAGAATGCGACTATGGAGTAAGAAAACACATACATCACTAACAATTTCTTCAAAAAAATTAACACTCGTTGTTCGTTATATTCTATAAGTTCAATCATGGGCTGTTATTTTACATGTATTTCCTTCTTGCCTATATATTGTACATTCGTGTGATTTTTACTCTCTTAAAATTGCATAATCACAATGAGTAAATAAAAATTACCGTGCTGAAGATATTTGTGACGATCCAAAGGGGTCATCACCATTTTTCTCTTTTTTTCTGCACTTTCGAGGCCTTGAAAATCTCATTTTTAGTTTTTTTGAATTGCGTGCATAGTCCGGGCGCGTATCCGGAAAACTTATGTGTTAAATTCTGTAAAAAATTACAAAATTGGGTATTTAAAATAATTAAAGTTGACTTTGGTCAATATTTTGGGTAAACGGACCCGGACCCGTGATTTGACGGTCCCGGAGGGTCCATAAAAAAATATGGGACTCGGGCGTATGCCCGAAATCGAAATCCGAGGTCCCGAGCCCGAGAAATGAATTTTTTAAAAAAAATATTTTTCTAAAATTATTATGGAAATTTAAAATGAAAATGGATTAGAACATGCGGGTATCGGGCCCGTATTTTGGTTCCGATGTCCGATACAGGTCTTATATGTGATTTAAGATGTTTCTGTGAAATTTGGTTGAAATCGGACGTAAATCTCTAAAAAATGAAAGTTTATGAAGTTTGATGAAAAAGTGATGATTTTGAGGTTTAATTCATTGATTTTGATGTTATTTTGGCGATTTGATCGCACGGTTAAGTTCGTAGGATGTCGTTGAGTTAGTGTGTGTGTTTGGTTAGGAGCCCTGAGGGCTCGGGAGTGTTTTCGGAGGTGTTCGGGGTGGTTTTAAACTTAAGAAAATTGGAGAAAAGTTGCAGCATGTGAACAGTGTTTTCCTTCTTCGCGTTCGCGGCCTTCAGCTCGCATTCGCGTACCTTTAAGTTTTCCCTTCTTCGTGTTCGCGGAACAATCCCCTCGTTCGCATAGGCCAACCCAGGACCCCAACCTCTTTCCTTCAATGCGTCCGCACACCCCTCACGCGTTCGCGTAGAGCAAACCTTGGACCCCCATATTTTTACTCTTCGCGTTCGCAGCCCTCCCTCGTAAACGCGATGCCTTTTTGCCCCATTCATCACGAACGCGACCCTCATGTCGCGAACGCATAAAACAAATTCGCCTAGTAATTTTTTTTTAAAAAATTCAAAAACAGTGCATACGGGATTAACTCAAATTCTCACGAGCTCTCTTCTTCCCCAAGCTTTTAGGAGTCCATTGAAGCCCCCATTCTTCAAGACCACTTGGGTTAGTAAATCCCCACTCATTTTCTTCATCTTTCTTCATTAATTACTGAAATTCTAAGCTTAAATCACATAGATTAAGGTGGAAATTGGGTAGAATTAGGGCTTTTCAATTTTCTTTGATTTATACCTCGTTTTGGGGTCGAATTTGAAAACAAATTGTATATTCGGGCTCGTGGGGGAATGGGTGATATGAAATTGGTTCGAACCTTGGGTTTTGACCAAGCGGGCTCGGGGTCGATTTTTGGAATTTTGGGAAGAAAGCTTAGAAAACTATATTTAGGCGTTGGGTTTGATTTGTTTAGCTTATATTAATGTTGTTAAGTCATTATTTCATAGATTTGATTGAGTTTAAGCCGAATTTGAGAGGGAAGGCGATCTTTGTGGATTGATTTAGCTGTGGATGTTGAGGTAAATGTTCGGTCTAACCTTAGCTTGAGGGAATAGGAGTTGAGTCTTGTTTGTTACTTGCTAATTGTCGAGAACGATATATAGGCATGGTGACGAGCATCTATACATTGGTGTCTAGCATGACCGTGAGTCCTTAAAACGTGATTATCATGATTTTGTTGTGAATTCCATGTTTAATTGAGGATTTCTATCTATTGTAAAGAACATGTGAAAGACATTATGATCATTTGATTTTCGTGGAGTATTCGCTCGGTTGTGATACAAATTGAGAAGGTATATGAGATTATGAAATTCTTGGGAGCATCGGCTCAAGTGATGAAGTGAGATATGAAGTAAGAAATGAAAGAAAGCTAAGAGTTATCGATTATTCCCTTGCCGGGATATTTTGTTGTTTGATACACTTTTCTCCCTTGCCGGGATATTGAAATTGTTGTTATTGTTCCCTTGCCAAGATTTCTATCTTGTTTGTCTATTCCCTTGCCCCGTTGTTTATGATTGTTGTTTGGGTGAGGACGAGTGATAAAGCACGAAGGGTGATGCCGCGCACGATTGTGATATGATAACTAATGCACGAAGGAACATTCCGTAACATGATATGATTACTAATGCACGAAGGAACATTCTGTGCCATGATATGAGTGTTTATGCACGAAGGATCATTCCGTGCCATCATTTTGTGAGGTAGAGCACGAAGGGTGATGCCGTATACTTTATGTGATTGTTTTGGTCAGAACGAGAGTAAAAACACGAAGGATGGTGCCGTGCAATTCGTTGATTTTTCCTATTCTTGCGGATATTGTAGTTGTACAGTTTCGTTCATTATTACTTGATTTTAGATTTGAACTGTTATAGCCCCATAGCATACTCCCCTCCTTCTTGACTGGTTAATTTCTGTATTCCTTTCTATGTTATATATATATTGAACTGCACATGTTTGTTTGATAGTCCGGTCTAGCCTCGTTACTACTTTGCCGGGGTTAGGCCAGGCACTTACCAGCACATGGGGTCGGTTGTGCTGATGCTACACTCTATGCATCTTTTTGCACAGATCACGGAGCCGTAGCAGCTTTTGGACAGCAGTAGTAGATTTGGGAGCTGACTTCAGTCCAGAGACACCGAGGTAGCCTTGCTGACGTCCGCAGGCTTGGAGTCTCTTCTATCTTTACTTTAGTTTGTTATCCTTTGTACCAAAACAAACAGAATTATGTTTTTATTCAGACACTGTATTTAGCATTCGCTAGACGTTCGTGAGTTTGTGACTCCAGTTCTTGGGTAGAGTTGTATTGGATTTCCGCATTTGCTTTCAGCTTATTTATATTAAGATTTCCGCTTTTCTATTAAATGTTTCGTTGTTTTTTTATGTCGATGTTTGCTAAAAGAGGTAATAAATAATTGGCTGCCTAGCTCCTAATAGTAGGCGCCATCACGACTCATGAGGGTGGGAAATCCGGGTTGTGACAAGTTGGTATCGGAGC
Organism: Nicotiana glauca; assembly: GCA_026770625.1. NCBI lineage: Eukaryota > Viridiplantae > Streptophyta > Magnoliopsida > Solanales > Solanaceae > Nicotiana > Nicotiana glauca. The sequence goes on from MU713352.1 coordinate 74,845, forward strand.
ACTAGGTTACATAGGTCTCACAACTCACGGACAAACTCGGTAGAGTCTGAGGGATCGGTAAAGAGACATCTGTATTTATCCCCCAGAGGCTACAGAGTTAGGAAAATTTTACTTTTGTTCTTTCTTGTCGTGCGATTCTGTTTCTCAAATACTGATTGTCTTCCTACTCTGTTCTTTCGCAGATGGCGAGAACACGTGCTTTCTCTTCCACCGTGTAGTAGCCCGAGCCCTCGGCAGCAGCTCCTACAAGGGGCAGAGGGCGAGGCCAAGGCCGTGCCAGAGGCCGAGGCAGAGGCAGAGCTCAGCCCCGAGTAGTAGCCCCAGAGTTGGAGCCTCAGATTGATTATGACGAGGAGGTTCCAGCTCTAGCAGCTCCAGTGGGCCCAGCTCAGGTCCCAGAGGGGTTTATAGCCACCCCAGTTCTTCGGGACGCTTTGGTCATATTAGTAGGCCTTATGGAGAGCGTCACTCGAACGGGTTTGCTTCCAGTAGCACCAGCCACCTCTCAGGCTAGAGGAGGGGTTCGGACTCCTGCTACACGTACTTCGGAGTAGGTAGCTCCCCAGGCTCATGTTCTAGTAGTGCAGCCAGCCGTGGCAGTTTAGCCGGGTATTGTGACTCAGACCGGCGATGGAGCGGCTATGTCCGCAGATGCTTTGTGGAGGCTGGATAGGTTCACCAAGCTTTTCACCACCACATTCAGCGGTGCTTCTTCAGAGGACCCCCAGGATTTCTTATATAGCTGCCATGAGGTTCTTCGGACTATGGGTATTGTGGAGACCAATGGGGTCGACTTCGCCACCTTTCGTCTATCTGGATCCGCCAAGACTTGGTGGAGGGACTATTGTTTATCCAGACCAGCAAGGTTGCCATCTATGACTTGGGACCTGTTTGCAGAGTTATTCTTGGAGAAGTTCGTCCCCATTACTCAGTGAGATGCTCTTCGTAGGCAGTTTGAGTGCCTTCAGCATGGCTCTATGATAGTCACACAGTATGAGACTCGGTTCATTGATCTAGCTCGCCATGCTATTGTTATACTCCCCACCGAGAGAGAGAGGGTGTAGAGGTTTATTGATGGTTTGATTCAGCCGATCCGTCTCCAGATGGCTATGGGAGATGGGAGTGAGATTTCTTTTTTCAGGAGGCGGCCAATGTGGCTCGTAGAGTTGAGATGGCTCTTGCATAGAGAGGTGATCATGGGTCAGATAAGAGGCCCCGTCATGCAGGTAGGTTCAGTGGTACCTCGTCTGAAGGTAGATATTCTTATGGTAGAGGCCATACTCCGAGGCCCTTTCAGCCAGCTCTTCATGTTTCTCATGGTACTTCAGGTGGTCGTGGTTCTCAGCCGCATTATTCTGACCATCAACCTCACAGTTCACCATCAGCACCCATCAGTGCCGCATCACTTTAGAGTTTTCGCGGTGGACATTTAGGTCGACAGGTTCAGCAGCTGAGGGCTTGTTACGCTTGTGGTGACCCGAGTCACATTGTCATATTTTGCCCTCGAGCTTCGAGCAGTTCCCAGCAGCAGGTTCCTCGTCCCATGATACATGCATCAGGTGATCCACAGGCCTCCCAGCCAGATAGAGGCGGAGGTAGAGGTCATAGAGGTGGAGGCAGAGATCATAGAGGTGGAGCTCGGACCGCCAGAGGTAGAGGCCAACCAGCAGCCGATCGTCCCAGGGATATGGTTCAGGGAGGTGGGGCCCAGCCCCGGTGTTATGCTCTTCCAGCCAGGTCAGAGGCTGAGTCTTCAGATGTAGTTATTACAGGTACTATCCTGATTTGTGATAGGCATGCTTCAGTGCTATTTGACCCTAGGTCTACGTATTCGTATGTGTCATCCTATTTTGCTCCGTACTTGGTCATGCTTAGTGATGCTTTGATTACTCATGTTTATGTATCTACACCGGTGGGTGATTCTATTGTGGTCGACCGAGTTCATCGTTCATGTGTGGTGGTGTTTGAGGGTATTGAGACCCGTGTTGATTTATTGCTCTTAGACATGGTGTATTTCGACGTCATATTAGGGATGGATTGGTTGTCCCCGTATCATGCCATCTTGGATTGCCACGCAAAGACCGTGACCTTAGCTTTACCAGATTTGCCCCATTTAGAGTGGAGAGGGACCCCAAGTCATACCACTCGCAGTGTTATCTCATATATGAAGGCTCGACGTATGGTCGAGAAGGGGTTTTTAGCTTATCTGGCGTATGTTCGCGACTCCAGCGCAGAGGTCCCTTCTATTGATTTTGTACCTATTGTTCGGGAGTTCCCCGAGGTTTTCCCTTAAGACCTTTCGGGTATGCCGCCCGATAGGGATATTGATTTTTGAATTGATCTGGCTCCGGGCAAGCAGCCCATTTCTATCCCACCGTATCACATGGCCCCACCGGAGTTGAAAGAGTTAAAAGTTCAATTGCAGGATTTGCTTGAGAAGGGTTTCATTAGACCTAGTGTCTCGCCTTGGGGTGCGCCGGTGTTATTTGTGAATAAAAAGGATGGTTCGATAAGGATGTGCATTGATTACCGGCAATTGAACAAAGTGACGATAAAGAACAAGTATCCACTGCCGAGGATTGACGATTTGTTCGACCAGCTTCAGGTTGCAAAGGTGTTTTCAAAGATAGACTTGAGATCTGGCTACCATCAGTTAAGGATTAGGGCATCCAATGTCCCTAAGACAGCATTCCGCACTCGGTACGGGCATTATGAGTTCCTGGTCATGTCATTTGGGTTGACCAATGCCCCAGCAGCATTTATAGAGTTGATGAACCGAGTGTTCAGGCCTTATTTGGACTTGTTCATGATAGTCTTTATTGATGATATTCTGATATACTCCCGCAGTCAGAAGAAGCACAAGCAGCACCTCAGAGTGGTTATTCAGACTCTAAAGGATAGCCAGTTATATACTAAGTTCTCGAAGTGTGAGTTCTGGTTGAGTACGGTTGCATTCCTGGGTCACGTCGTATTAGCAGAGGGTATTCAGGTGGACCCGAAGAAGATTGAGGCGGTCAAGAACTGGCCCCGGCCAGCTTCAGCTACAGAGATTCGAAGTTTCTTGGTGTTCGCAGGCTACTATCGTCGGTTCATGGAGGGATTTTCATCTATTGCAGCCCCAATGACCAGATTGACCCAGAAGGGTGCCCAGTTCAGATGGTTGGATGAGTGTGAGGCGAGTTTTCAGAAGCTCAAGACAGCTCTGACTACGGCACCGGTATTGGTTTTGCCTACAGGTTCAGGGCCTTATACAGTCTATTGTGATGCTTCCCATATTGGGCTTGGTGCAGTATTGATGCAGGATGGCAGAGTCATTGCCTATGCTTCGAGGCAATTGAAGATCCACAAGAAGAATTATCCAGTTCATGATCTAGAGTTGGCAGCCATTGTTCATGCTTTGAAGATTTGGAGGCATTATCTATATGGTGTGACGTGAGATGTACACTAATCACAAGAGTCTTCAGTACTTGTTCAAGCAAAAGGAGTTGAATTTGAGGCAGAGGAGGTGGTTGGAGTTGCTGAAAGATTATGATGTTACTATCTTGTACCACCCAGGGAAGGCCAATATGGTGACCGATGCATTGAGTAGGAAGTCTGCCAGCATGGGTAGTCTTGCTTATATTCCGACCAGCCAGAAGCCGCTTGCTTTAGAAGTTCAGGCTTTGGCCAATCGATTTGTGATGTTGGATATTTTTGAGCCTAGCCGAGTGTTAGCTTGCACGATTGCTCGTTCTTCATTATTAGAGCGTACCTGTGATCGGCGATTTGATGATCCTCATTTGTGTGTCTTGAGAGACACAGTGCAGCGTGGAGGTGCCAAGAAGGTGACCTTAGATGATGATGGTGTCTTGAGACTGCAAGGTCGAGTTTGTGTGCCCAATATTGATGGGATTTGAGAGTTGATCTTAGCGGAGGCCCATAGCTCCTGGTATTTTATTCACCCGGGCGCCACGAAGATGTATCAGGATCTGAGGCAGCACTATTGGTAGCGCAGAATGAAGAAATATATTGTTGCATATGTGGCTCGATGTTTGAATTGCCAGCAGGTTAAGTATGAACATTAGAGGCCTGGTGGACTGTTTCAGAGGATTGAGCTTCCCGAGTGGAAGTGGGAGAGGATTATTATGGATTTTGTTACTGGTCTCCCGTTGACCCGGAAGATGTTTGATGTGATTTGGTTCATTGTTGATAGGTTGACCAAGTCAACGCATTTTGTTCCTGTTGCAGCCACTTATTCATCCAAGAGGTTAGCTGAGATCTATATCAGAAAGATTGTTCGCCTTCATGGGGTGTCGATATCTATCATTTTGGACCGGGGTACGCAGTTTACCTCGCGCTTCTGGAGAGCAGTTTAGCGAGAGTTGGGCACCCAGGTTGAGTTTAGCACAGCATTCCATCCTCAGACGGACGGACAGTCCGAGCGAATATTCAGATATTGGAGGATATGCTCCGAGCTTGTGTTATTGACTTTGGAGGTTTGTGGGATCAGTTCTAGCCTTTAGCAGAGTTTGCCTACAACAACAGCCACCAGTCCAACATTCAAATGGCTCATTATGAGGTGTTGTACGGTAGGCGGTGTCGATATCCAATTGGGTGGTTTGAACCGGAAGAGGCTCGGTTGTTGGGTACGGATCTAGTTCAGGAGGCCTTGGACAAGGTCAAGATCATTCAGGATTGGCTTCGGACAGCTCAGTCTAGGAAGAAGAGTTATGCAGATCGCAAGGTCCGAGATATGGCTTTCATGGTTGGTAGCGAGTATTGCTCCGAGTGTCGCCTATGAAGGGCGTGGTGAGATTTGGAAAGAAGGTCAAGCTTAGCCCTATGTTCATTGGACCATTTGAGATTCTCGACCGTGTGGGAGAGGTGGCTTATAGGCTTGCCTTGCCGCCAAGCTTGTCAGTCGTGCATCCAGTTTTTCATGTGTCCATGCTTCGGAGGTATCACGGAGATCCAGCCCATGTGTCAGATTTCAGTACTGTCCAGTTGGACAAGGATCTGTCTTATGAGGAGGAGCCGGTGGCTATTCTAGACCAACAGGTTCGACAGTTGAGGTCGAAGAGTTTTCCTTCAGTGCGTGTTCAGTGGAGAGGTCAGCCTCCCGAGGCATCGACCTGGGAGTCCGAATTTGATATGCGGAGCCGTTATCCTCATCTATTTCCCGACTCAGGTACTTCCTTCTTTTGTCCGTTCGAGGACGAACGGTTGTTTTAGAGGTGGAGAATGTGACGACCCAAAGGGGTCATCACCAGTTTTCTCCTTTTTTCGCGCTTCTGAGGCCTTAAAAACCTCACTTTTAGTTGCTTCAATTTGCGTGAACAGTACGGGCGCGTAGCTGGAAAGCTTATGCGTCAAATTCTGTGAAAAAATGCAAAATTGGGTATTTAAAATGATTAAAGTTGACTTTGGTCAATATTTTAGGTAAATGGATTTAGACCCGTAATTTGACGATCCCGGAGGGTCCGTATAAAAATATGGGACTCGGACGTATGCCCGGAATCGAAATTCGAGGTCCCGAGCCTGAGAAATAAATTTTTAAAAGAAATTATTTTTCTGTAATTAATATGGAAATTTGAAATGAAAATGGATTAGAACGTGAGGGTATCGGGCCCGTATTTTGGTTCCGGCACCCGGTTCAGGTCTTATATGTGATTTAAGATGTTTTTGTGAAATTTGGTTGAAATCGGACGTCATTTGACGTGTTTCGGACCTAAATCTCTAAAAAATGAAAGTTTATGAAGTTTGATGAAAAAGTGATGATTTTGAGGTTTAGTTCATTAATTTTGATGTTATTTTGGTGATTTGATCGCACAGTTAAGTTCGTAGGATGTCGTTGAGTTAGTGTGTGTGTTTGGTTAGGAGCCCTGAGGGTTCGGGAGTATTTTCAGAGGTGTTCGGAGTGGTTTTGAACTTAAGAAAATTGCAAAAAAGTTGCAGCAGGTGAACAGTGTTTTCCTTCTTTGCGTTCGTGGTCTTCAGCTTGCGTTCGCGTACCTTTAGGTTTCCCGTTCTTCACGTTCGCGAAACATTCCCCGCGTTCGTATAGGCCAACCCAGGACCCCAGCCCCTTTCCTTCAACGCGTTCGCGCACCCCTCATGTGTTCGCGTAGAGCAAACCTTGGACCCCCATATTTTTACTCTTTGCGTTCGCAGCCCTCCCTCGCGAACGCGATGCCTTTCTTCCCCATTCATCGCGAACGCGACCCCAATGTTGCGAACTCGTAGAACAAATTCGCCCAGTGATTTTTTTTTTTTAAAGTTCAGAAATAGTGCATACGGGATTAATTCAAATTCTCACGAGCTCTCTTCTTCCCCAAGCTTTTAGGAGTCCATTGAAGCCCCCATTCTTCAAGACCACTTGGGTTAATAAATTCCCACTCATTTCCTTCATTTTTCTTCATTAATTACTGAAATTCTAATCTTAAATCACATAGATTAGGGCAGAAATTGGGGGAATTTTGTAGAATTAGGGCTTTTTAATTTTCTTTGATTTAGACCTCATTTTGGGTCGAATTTGAAAATAAATTGTATATTTGGGCTCGTGGGGGAATGGGTGATATGAAATTGGTTCGAACCTCGGGTTTTGACCAAGCTGGCCCGGGGTCGACTTTTGAAATTTTGGGAAGAAAGCTTAGAAAACTATATTTAGGCATTGAGTTTGATTTGTTTAGCTTAAATATTAATGTTATAAAGTCGTTATATCATAGATTTGATTGAGTTGGAGCCGAATTCGAGAGGGAAGGCGGTCATTGTGGATTGATTTAGTTGTGGAAGTTGAGGTAAGCGTTCGGTCTAACCTTAGCTTGAGGGAATAGGAGTTGAGTCTTGTTTGCTACTTGCTAATTGTCGAGTACGGTATATAGGCATGGTGACGAGTATCTATAATTAGTGTCTAGCATGAGTGTGAGTCCTTAAAACGTGATTATCATAATTTTGTTATGAATTCCATGTTTAATTGAGGATTTCTATCTATTGTAAAGAACATATGAAAGACATTATGATCATTTGATTTTCGTGGAGTATTAGCTCGGTTGTGATATGAATTGAGAAGGTATATGAGATTATGAAATTCTTGGGAGCATTGGCTCAAGTGATAAAGTGAGATATGAAGTAAGAAATGAAAGAAAGCTAATGAGTTATTGGTTATTCCCTTACCGGGATATTTTGCTGTTTGATAGACTTTTCTCCGTTGCCGGGATATTAAAATTGTTGTTATTGTTCCCTTGTCGGGATTCCTATCTTGTTTGTCTATTCCCTCGCCCCATTACTTGTGATTGTTGTTTGGGTGAGGACGAGTGATAAAGCACGAAGGGTGATGCCGTGCACGATTGTGATATGATAACTAATGCACGAAGGAACATTCCGTGCCATGATATAATTACTAATGCACGAAAGAACATTCCGTGCCATGATATGAGTGTTTATGCATGAAGGATCATTCCGTGCCATCATTTTGTGAGGTATAGCACGAAGGGTGATGCCGTGTACTTTATGTGATTGTTTTGGTGATAACGAGAGTAAAAACACGAAGGATGGTGTCGTGCAATTCGTTGATTTTTCCTATTCTTGTGGATATTGTAGTTGTACAGTTTCGTTCATTATTACTTGATTTTAGATCTGAACTGTTATAGCCCCATAACATGCTCCCCTCCCTCTTGACTGGTTAATTTCCGTATTCCTTTCTATGGCATATATATATTGAACTGCACAGGTTTGTTTGGTAGTCCGGTCTAGCCTCGTCACTACTTCGCCGGGGTTAGGCCAGACACTTACCAGCACATGGGGTCGATTGTGCTGATGTTACACTTTGTGCATCATTTTGCACATATCACGGAGTCGGAGCAGCTTTTGGACATTAGTAATAGATTTGGGAGCTGACTTCTGTCCAGAGACACCGAGGTAGCCTTGCTGACGTCCGCAGGCCCAGAGTCTCTTCTATCTTTACTTTAGTTTGTTATCCTTTGTACCAGAACAAACAAAATTATGTTTTTATTCAGACACTGTATTTAGCATTCGCTAGACGTTCGTGAGTTTGTGACTCCAGTTCTTGGGTAGAGTTGTATTGGATTTCCGCATTTGCTTTCAGTTTATTTTGTTAAGACTTCCGCTTTTCTATTAAATATTTCGTTTTTTTATGTCGATGTTTGCTAAAAGAGGTCATAAATAATTGGCTTGCCTAGTTCTTAATAATAGACGTCATCACGACTCCCAAGGGTGGAAAATCTGGGTCGTGACAATATTGCGCAAAAATGTGAATGTGTCATGAGAAAAGACATGCATTATGAAACAAGCGTACCTTAGTCCAATGGACTAAAGTTCATCAAACTATACAATTTGTTTAATTTGTGCTATAATTTCAACTAATGAGTTATTGTTTGACACAAATTTTTCTTCGTTTCTTTATCGTACTTAACTACATTAAGTTAGTAAGAAAATATATGTACTACGTAAAATGAATTTAGCCCAACGAAGTCTACAAATAAGATTGATTTTTTAAAATTCCTTAATAGTTGTATTTCAATCCTCCAAAACGGAAGCCAAAATAGGAAGAAGTAAAAGAAAGTAGAACATGACTAATGTCTGGGAGCAAATAACAAAAAGTGGTCCCTTAAATTTGTTAAAAGTACACAATTTTTTAGCCACGTCAAACTTGTAACAAACTATGAATGTTAATTTTGATGGGAATTATAGAAGAATAAAATATTTAAGGGAATCTCAAACTTGAAGGTATAATATTTGCAATTTATTCTATTCTTGATTTATTTTTAGCGTTGGTGCACTTTCTCATAGGTTTGGGCATATATCACATAAAATCGTTAACCCGAATCGAAAAAATTTATTGAGTTATCGGTATCGGGATATTGGCTTAAAGGTTCGGTAACAATTTCGTATTTTTTCACTATCGGGTTATTAGTTTGGGCCTTGGTTTGCCCAATTTTATTAATAAAATTATGACTTTATTCTATAAGTATATAAATACATTTAGGGCTTCAGAGCTTTAGTTCATTCTCGTTTTTCCGAACTTTTTTTAGCCGCTGTCCGTACTCATCATTCTTCAAGTCTTCACAATTCATTCTTCAATGTCTACAGTCCATCAACGGTAGAAGTTGCATTTGTGCCATTAACCGGAATTCAAATATATATATATATATATAGATATATATATAGATATATAGTTTGCATTTTCCATTGGTGGAAGTTGCATTGCGCTATTAACATGGGAATTTGGGTTAGGGGAACAAATTATGGCTATGCTTGGAATCTCAATATGCAAACTTTTGTTATTGAAATTTAGTCATATGCATAACACACTATGCTTTCTTAGCTATAGATTGAGTTATATTATCAGGTAAATTCATTGAACCGTTAACGATCGATAACCGATTAACCAATAAGCGATATCTTATTGGTTCTGCTATCGGTTTAGCATATTATAAACCAACAACCGATAATATTCACATCTGAATCGACCAATGCTCACCTTTGCTTTCTCATACTTTAATTTGCACGTGGAGTATGGTGCAATTTTTAAATTTGATGGAGCTAATGTTGTATTGTGGGTCGGGCCCAGCCCCGGGCCCGCAAGACCACGGGCCAAACGGGTCTAACAGTCCGGTTCAAATGGGCCGGTCACAAACGGTGTTTAAGGTCCACTGTGGGCCGGTCCTACCCAAATAGACCGTAAGCCGGGGACCGGCATGGGGGCTTGGGCCGGTTCAACTGGGCCCAACAGGGCCAACGGTAATATTTCAAAAAAAAAATTAAAAAAAAAGGCTAACGGTAGAAATTTAAAAAGTAGCCGTTGGCCTACAATTTCAGCCGTTTGGCATTTTCAAAAATAGCCATTTGGCCCCCAAACTTTATTTTAACCTTAAACCTTTTATAATTACACTTTTCCCTTTTCTCAACTATAAATACCCTCTCATTCTTTTATTTTTACTCTCAAAATCATCAATCTCTCTCTAATTTTCTTCTATAATTGCTTACTTTATTATTGCAATTTGTAAAAAATTGTAAAGTTGGTAACCCCTACTTTTAATAGACAACGTTCTAAACGCCCCGAAATATCACTTGTTTAGAACTTTTTTACTCAACTAAGAGAACAAAATAAGGCTAAGTGTAAAATTTGTGGGTCTTTGTTGGCTCATAAATTTACTGAAGACAGTAGCGGTACGGGTAGTTTGACTAGATACATAAATGCACACCCTAGAGATAAAGCTAGATATCTTCAAATGAAAGTGCATCAAGAGGGGAGAAGTGTAGGTACTGAGGTTAACCCTAGTACCGGGTCAAATCTAGTTTAATCGAAAATTAACACTGTTACCGGTGACATTTTATATTACGATCAAAATAAAGATCGTGAAGAATTAGCAAAAATGGCTACTGTTATGTGCTTACCCTATAGTTTTCCTTCTAACTCTCACTTTGTGCATTATATTAAAATAGTTTTTTATCCTACTTATAAAGGATGGCCTCGCGCAACCGTAAAGACCGATATTTGTAAATATAAACATGAATATGAATAATATTTGCGGTATTTATTTACTCATATAGATTGTCGCATTGCTATTACCAATGATATTGGCAGAAGCGGTAATGACATTATCTTACCGTAACCACTCATTGGATTGATGAAGAATGAAAAATGCAAAAACGTATTATTGCATATAGAGTAATTAATTCACGTCACACAGGTAAGTTTATTGCTAACACAATTGTAGATAATTGTAGATATTTTTGCATTATAGATAAAATAATGTCAATTTCTATGGATAATGCTTCTAGTAACACTAATGCTATAGGCTTACTTACAACTACACTAAATCCTGCATTTAGTAATTATTTCCATATTAGATGTATTTGTCATATTTACCATTTAATCGTCGATGATAGTATGAAAATTTTAAATTTGGAAATAGAAAAGGTTAAAATATATCTTAATTGGATTTTTTATTCAAACCGTAGAAGTAGACTTAGAGAATATTTTAAAAATGCGATGAATTTGGCCTTAGAGAAAGAAAAATTCCTAAAGCTTGTCCGACTAGATGAAATTGTATGTACGAAAGTTTAGTAGTTGCATATGAATATAGAAACCCAATAAATGCAACGTTTAATGCTCGTGTTGGTGGTGAAGATGATGATGAAATCCTTACAAATCAAGATTGGACTAATGTTAAAATTCTTATAGATTTTTTAGAACAATTTCATATTGCTACAAATAAATTATCTGGGCAATATTATCCTACTATTTCAAACAGTTTAGTTTATATTGCAGCACTATGTGATTTGTTTGTTCAATTTTTAGAGGGTGAGGTAATTTATCAACTTAATATAAATGCAATGAAAGAAAAGTTTAAAAAATATTTTTTCCCTATTTCCCTATTTATGGTGTTGCTGCAATGTTAAATCCTACCATAAAATTAGGAGGTCCTCACTTTTGATATTCAAATATTTATAGGGCTTTAGATCTTTCAGATGAGGAATTAGCTACACTTTCAGATGCAAAAGCCTCAATTAAAATAAATGCTCCAATAATTTATAATGCTCATCAACAAGCCTTAGATCATGCTGGACCAAATGTTCCAACTCCTACTTCGTCTAGTTCGCAATCATCTAAAAAAACTGCGGGCCTAAAAATACTTAGTTTTTGGACGGAGTTCAGGGGTTCTCAAGGTGATAATATTGATGATACTTCATATCTAAATGAGTTTCAAGTTTATTTGTTGCGGGGCCTTGAAAAGGAGAATCCAGATGGCATCTTTGATTTTTTGGAATAGTGGAAGGGCAAAGAAAAATATTTTTCGGTTCTTTCAAGGATAACTCGAGATATTTTATGTATTCAAGTTTCAATAGTGGCATCAGGGAGAGCTTTTAGTCAAGCGAGGCTTCAAATAGTTGATCATAGAGCGTCTATGGGTGAGAGCTTGGAAAAATCAGTACTTTTCAAAGATTGGATCCGTTCGGAAAGAAGAAATTTTGGACTTGTGTGACGACCCGGCCCTTCGTCTCATGTATTATAGCTCCATTTTCCCTATTTCATGCTTCTTCATATTTTTTTATCGGTATGTGGTGTGTTAGAGTTGATTTGAAGTGGTTTTGATAAGAAATGAGACACTCAGTCTTTTTAAGGAAAGCTTAAGTTGGAAAAGTCAACCGAATGTTGACTATTGAGTTAGAGGGATAGGATATGATTTCCGGTGATTCGGTTAGCTTCGGGGGATAATTTATGACTTAGGAGCATGATCGAAATTTATTTTAGAGGTCCGGTGTAGAATTAGACTTGAATTGGCGAAGTTAGAATTTTGGCGAATTCCAGTTGATAGGTGAGATTTTGGTCTGAGGGTCAGAATGAAAATCTGAGAGTTGCAGTAGCTTCGTTGGGTGATTTTGGATATGTGTGTAAATTTTTAGGTCATTCGGACATCGTTTGGTTGGGTTTTTGATCAAATGCGCATTTTGGAAGTTTTGAAAAAACTTAGGCTTGAATCCGATGTGAATTGATGATTTTAGTGTTGTTTGATGTGTTTTGATGAATGAAAGTAGTTTGAATGACATTATGGAATATGTTGGTGCTTTTGGTTGAGGTTCTGGGGGCCTCGGGATAATTTCGGATGGCTTAACGGAGGTTTTGAGCTTGGAAGAAATTGCAGAAAATGCACAGCTGTTGCAGGCCAAATTTGGCCTTCGCATTCGGGGGAGAAAACCTCGCATTCGCGTAGCAGAGTTTCCTGGGCCATCGCGTTCGCATGGTTGGCCTCATGTTCGCGTTGAAGGGCCTGGGGCCCTGCCTGGTTTGTTCATCGCATTCGCGGTGAGGGTGCCGCGTTCACGCTAGTTGGTGGCCCGGTGCATCGCGTTCGCGTATAGGAGATCGCGTTCGCGTAGTGGGAGGACTCAGAGCATCGCGTTCTTGTTTGGGTTGACGTGTTCGCATAAGTGTAAATTATTGGTCAGCGAAATTTGTTCATCGCGAACGCGGGGGTGTTGACCGCGTTCGCATAGGGTAAAACCTGGGCGTCCAGAGGGCTTTTTATATTATTTCATCCGCGACCCCATTCATAATTTCCTCTATTGTTGACCACCTTAAGAGCTTTTTGGTATAAATTGAAGAGGATTTTGTCGGGAATTGATGGGAGGTAAGTCTCGTGACCTAGAAACGCTATTTTATTGAAGAATCAACCTTTAATTCTTGAAAATTTGGGTAAAAATTTGAAGAACTAGGGCTTAAGTTTTTATATTTTAAATTGGGATTTAATAGGTCGTTTGAGCTCGAATTTAGGAGTTCTTGGTATGTATGGACTCGTGGCGAGACGAGCATTCCGGTAATGTGAGTTTTATAATTTTTCGAGAAGCAGTCCCGGGGTTCGAATTTTGCTAGTTTCGAGATTTCTGCTATATTTTGATTGTTTTCGATTGAGTATTATTCCTTTGGCATAGTGTGATGTATTCGCTCTGATTTTGGCTAGATTCGACGCGCGTGGAGGCCGATTCGAGGGGCAAAGGCGTCGCGAGCTAGAGATTTCACCAGTTCGAGGTGAGCAATACTTGTAAATGATATCGAGAGGGTTTAAAACCCCGAATTTGCACATCATAGTGTTGTATTGAGGTGACTTGCACGCCGGATACGAGCGTGGGGGTAGAGCACCGTTGGGGATTGCGACTTGGTCTGTCCCGGTTGTTAATTTTTACCGCGTATTTGACTGAACTACTTGTTATCATCATAACTTGGACTGATTGCCATGTTTTGGGCTTCGTGCCGATTATTTGAATCATTTAGGGATTATTATCACTGTTTCCATGATACTTAGCATGTTAAATGATTTTGGTTCTTAGTTAAACACTGTTTTGAAATGTCCAGACATAATTTTAAAACTTAAACTACATATTTTTAACGTCCGGAACTGAGAACTGTTATTTGAATATTGCCCTGGTGGCTTATGTGCATTTCTGGACTGAGCATGGATCGGGCTGCGCACTGCAGCAGTGTTATGTGTGCATTTTCTGGATTGAGGATGGATCGGGCTGCACGCCGTAGTGGTGTGATATTGATATTGCGCTTGGGCTATAGGAGCCCCTCCGGAGTCTGAACCCCCACAGTGAGCGTGGGTACCCAAATTGATCTGGCTGCGCGCCGCAGCGGTTATGTGCATTGCATTACATTTATGCATTGGTTCCTGTTTGTGCTACGTGGCATGACATTTAGCACTCTCATATCATTGACATTCATGCTATTTCTTGCACTGTTACCAGATACCCTGGTGCTATTTGTTAATGGAGTGTTGTGCCCGAGGGGCTGAGTTATGTGCGGACTTGAACTATCTGATTATGCATTCAATTGCTTGACTGTTAGGAAAAGGATATTTTTAAAAGAGGTTTTAAAGTGAGCCAGATATTTTCTAAATGATTTTTCCCGGACTTACTGTTTTTTAAAAGGGTTGTGCTGTCCCATATTGCATGACGGAGTGCTCTTACGTGTTTTCTCACCGCTCAGTTATTATTTACTCTTATTACTCATTGAGTTGGAGTACTCACTTCTCACTACACCTCGTTTGCAGTTGCAGGTATTATTCACCCGGTAGCGGGTTTTGAGCTAATTGAAGGTATCACTATTGTAGCAGAGTAAGGTGACCGCCAGATCCGCGACACCTGATTTTCCCTTCTTTGATTTTAAATTTGATCCATGTAAATTACAGACTCTGTAGTTGTGTTCAGGCTTCTTTAGATGCTCGTGATTTGTGACACCCCGGTCGGGTTGTGTTTGGTTGTAAATACCGATTATTATTATCGTCAAGTTGTATTTATCTAATCATTTATGTTTAATAATTGTTAAAGGACGATTTGGGTTAGTTGGCTGGCCTTGTCTTCATGAGAGGCGCCATCACGACCGAGTTTAGAAATTGGGTCATGACAAGTTGGTATCAGAGCCTAGGTTACTAGGTCTCACGAGTCATTAGCAGGTTTAGTAGAGTCTCGCGAATCGGTATGGAGACGTCTGTATTTATCCTCGAGAGGCTGCAGAACTTTTAGGAAAATTTCACATCCTTGGAATTCTTATCGTGCGTACTTGATTCAGCTTGATATATAGCTCTTGAAATTCCTTCCGCACATTTGTATACACACGTGAGCACTCAGTATTGTATGTGCCTTGATGGCTTGTGATTCCCCGATCAAGGGGCGAGATGTGATCCCGTGAGTTTGGTGTTGGGCCAATCTGGATGACTTGAGGCCGGATCTTGCCTATGGCTTGAGCATTGTGGTGCTGATCGTGTGAGCAAGTGTTTTGAACTTATATGTTCGGTATTGTCGCTATTAGCCGGAATGGCGGTTTGGTATTCATGTGATGAGTATGTTAGCACTGCGAGATGTAATTATATGATTTGGTAGTGACGAAGAAGTCTGCTAGATAATAGATGAACTGTTAAGTGATTCGTTTCTTATTGTGGTTTGATGTGTAGCCCGAATATGGGCGCGTGAAGAATGTTTTCGTATCTCCTAGTTGGAAAGTAAGTGTATCACATGTGGCGGTATGAGTTCAGACTCAGGAAGACTAAATGACTGTATTATGTGTATGATGGTGGAAGGTGTGCTGAAATACTAAACTGAGGCAAAGCAGGTGGGTTATCTCCTGCGGAGTGTTCTTAAGGGGTACGATTCTCATGTATATTATTAGAAGATCTCATGTGTAATTGAAAGGTATATGTTGTAATTTTAAAATTTGGGTCGCTTCAAAGAGTGGACTCAGCTGATGTGGGGATGAATGCGAGGTTGGTAGAGGATTTCAATATCCAAGGATCTGTGTTTTCATAAACTAGTAGATGATTTGATTTTAATCTCACTATAATATTGTGGCATCATTAGAGTAAAAGTATTATGGGTCATTAAATGTGTCCTGATAGATGGTTTCGATCCAAGTTGGGGAGGTTGCTGTTGATTAGCTTATCGCACGGTTATGTGCTATGTTGTTTCCGTTTCGAGGTATGCTGGCGGATCAATCCTGGTTGCAGAAAATGAGCCGAAGATGGCACGAGTGAAGCAAAATTTTGATAAAAGTTATATGGTGCTTCGTAGATGTGAGGAAATAATAGGATGTCTTGAGCTGTTGTTGATAAAGAATGCTTAGTGTATAGAGAAAGAAGATGTTCGTTTGTATTGGAATGAGATCATATCCTACGGTGTCAGAGTGCTAATAAGGCACGAGTGGTTCTGTTCGTTAAGTCAGGTAATTTGCAGTTGGAATAGGAGTGAATGACTCTCGGGAATGGTTTTATTTTGTTCAAGATTTTGCATGCAAAAATCAGGTGTCTTAAGGTGGTGTATGTGGCTAGAGACTGTGTTTCCATTACAAAAGGATCAAGACTTGTGATATTTTATGCTAATTATGGGATTCTATGTATCATTATCTGGGAAGTGATGGTAACGAATTCCGATTCGCAGGAAGTTCTTCAAGTAAAGTATTCTGGAATGTGGTATTTCTGGACACGGTTGAGAAAGCATTCAGTGGCCTATGGGTCTTAGAGAATGTGGTCTTATGTTCGAATCTCGTATGGTAAGCCTGGATTGAGGTATTGTGATGCTACAGCGAGGGAGAAATATCAAGTGGATGATGAATAAAAAGAGAAATTTGATAGACGGAATAGCTTGATAATAGACCGAATCGAAATGGTAAGGGTATGATTAATTCTTTGTATGTGTTCGAGGTAATGAGCTTTTACAGGCATTTTGCAGTAATGCTCTAGGGTTTTGACAGCTTGCTTAGCTTGGTTCGGGTAGAAGGATTCAGCCCTGACAGTTTAGCTTGTACAAATGGAGTTGGCAGAGATGTTCTTGTTGGGTTTTACCGTGGTTTGAAGATGAATATATGTTCTATGGGTAAGTGAAGCATGAAGTACGTAATGATTCCTCTTCTAGATAGGATTGACGGAAGGTCTTGGCTGGATGAGTTACAGTTCAGTTCTGAAAGGGAGTTCATAAAATTCTTAGGCAACGGGTAGCCTCAGGTAATCAAGGAAATGGTACTGCTAATTGGAAGTGATTTGACGAGAGTATATGTCTCGAAAGAAGGGTAATATGATTAGAATGATGATACTTCGGTAGTATTGCGACACTTTCTTGCTAGATTGACTGCTGATATCTGAGTGTGTTTGATGGCACAGGAGAATTTTAGAATATCTTTCGAAGAATGATTGGGTACTCAAGGTGTAATATGTATTCATATTACGAAATTTAGGGTCAGGTACAGTGATTCGTGTGCTATATGGAGTTGGAAACTGGGAGTTCTCATGTTCAGGCTATGTAGTGGTTGTGGATAGTGTGTATTGGTACCGTTAGCGGCTATTGGGGTTTGGAAGCCCGAGTGGATCTTTCTTTGCTTGGTATATTAGATTCT